>SJYX01005966.1:0-13696 GCA_006410675.1 Oreotragus oreotragus | reverse complement strand
TTCATCGATTAGCTCTAGTAATTTTCTGGTGGGGTTTTTAGGGTTTTCTATGTAGAGGATCATGTCATCTGCAAACAGTGAGAGTTTTACTTCTTCTTTTCCAATCTGGATTCCTTTTATTTCTTTTTCTGCTCCGGTTGCTGTGGCCAAAACTTCCAAAACTATGTTGAATAGTAGTGGTGAAAGTGTGCACCCTTGTCTTGTTCCTGACTTTAGGGGAAATGCTTTCAGTTTTTCACCACTGAGGATACACATAGGATCTCTAACTCTCAAAACAGCTGTCTACTATATGTTGTATAAAGCAAAATATTCTGTAGCTAAAATGTTTGAAAATTCTGAGTAAAAATAGTTAAGGCAATTAAAAAGAACAAAAACCTGCATGACTTATCAGAGACTTTGCTATGCTAGTTCATTTTATGAACTCCAAGAGGGACTTAGAGTATACTGCTTTCCCAAGATTCTCCCCCCCTCCCCCAGGGGCATGTTCTGTCTTTGTCCTGGCCTTGTCTTGTCCCTAAATAACCCATAATACCTAGTCTTAAAACAAATTGTGAGTTTATATCTGCTCCATGGAAAACAGTGTCTATGCCTCTAATCTACCCAAGTTCAAGCCATCATCATCCTTTACCTGAATTATTGTTGTTTTTCAGTCACTCGGTCCTATCCAGACTTATTATCGCTGCATCGTCTGCAGCTCACACGGCCTCACTCTCTTTCACTGTCTTCTGGAGTTTGCCAAAGTTCATGTCCATTGAGTTGGTGATGCTATGCAACCAGCCATCTCATTCTGTCACCCCCTTCTCCTGCCCTCAGTCTTTCCCAGCATCAGTGTCTTTTCCAGTGAGTCAGCTCTTCTCATCCAGTGATTAGAGTATTTTAGGTTCATCATCAGTCTTTCCAGTGAACACTCAGGGTCGATTTCCTTTAGGATTGACTGGCTTTATCTCCTTGCTGTCCAAGGAACTCTCAAGAGTGTTCTCCAGCACCACGATTTGAAAGCATCAATTCTTTGACACTCAACCTTCTTAATGGTCCAACTCTTAAATCCGTCTATGTAGCCTCCTCACTGGTATTCCGGCTTTCCTCCTTATGTTCCTCTAAATCATTGGGTATAATATAGCCAGTTATCATAAACAAACACTGAAACAGCAAAATAAAAAAATAGCAGTGTACTACTATTTTACCAAAAATACTTTAAAACTTCCAATCATAGAGTAAAATACTAATACCGTGTGTGTGTGTGTGTATGTGTGTGTGTGTGTGTGTGTGTGTGTGTATGAGTCGTGTCCAACTCACTGTGATCTCATGGACTATATGTAACCCACCATGTCTCAAAGTCCAAAGGATCTGAGAGGAAAGAATAGGGTATTTCAAGTCTCTCTTGAAGTTCAAAACACATATTTACATAGCAAAAATTCTGAGAAATCCAAATGTAAAGAAACACCTTTAACTTTATATAAGGGATTGGGGGCAGGAGGAGTAGGGGATGACAAAGGATGAGATGGATGGATGGCATCACCAACTCGATGGACATGAGTTTGGGTAAACTCCAGGAGTTGGTGATGGACAGGGAGGCCTGGCGTGCTGCGATGCATGGGGTCGCAAAGAGTCGGACATTACTGAGCAACTGGACTGAATGCTTCAAAAATAAGACATACAGATGGCTAACAAGCACATGAAAAGATGCTCAGTTCAGTTCAGTCGCTCAGATCACTTATAACAGTGTTTGTCTAATGGCTGTCTCCCTGCTGTTGTTGTGTGTCTGCTCAGTCATGTCTGACGCTTTGAGATTCCTTGGACTGTAGCCCACCAGCCTCTTCTGTCCATGGGATTCTCCAGGCAAGAATGCTGGAGTGGTTCACCTTTTCCTACTCCAGGGGATCTTCCCAACCTAGGATTGAACCTGTGGCTCTTGCATCTTCCTGCCTTGGCAGGCAGATTATACTTTGCCATCTGGAAAGCTCATCTCCCCACTAGACTATGGGTTTTATGACAGCAGAGACCATCTCTGTCTACCAGTGCACTCCAGTGCTTAATATAGTACCTGACACATGATAGAGGTTCAGCAAATGTTTGCTGAATGAATGAAGAAATAAAAATGAATCTTCATGCTGCTGGTCTGATATTTTATAGTGAGGCTGCCACTGAATGGTTTAATATTTTTGATCTCTTCCTACTGAAGAATTTTTCTTATTATTTAAAGCCTTTGAAGGAAAAGCTAAAAATTGATTCAGCACTGATAGGTAGCAATTTAGTGTAAGTGAAAGCAATACTTGGCTTTTATATTTTTAAATTAGTAATCCTTTAGTATTATCTAATATTTACTGTTGACTGAAGTGAATATTTACTGTTTTAATATTTATATAAAATCTCTATATTTAACTTTTTTATAATTAAGTCTCTAAAACTTTTCCTGAGCTTTAACATTTTTTGAGTTCTCAGTCAGCCTGCTCAGTCACTCAGCCATGTCTGACTGCAACCCCATGGACTGCAGCATGCCAGGCTTCCCTGTCCATCACCAACACCCAGAGCCTGCTCAAACTCGTGTCCATCAAGTCAGTGATGCCATCCCACCATCTCATTGTCTGTCATCCACTTCTCCTCCTGCCTTCAATCTTTCCCAGCATCAAGGTCTTTTCCAATGAGTCAGTTCTTTGCCTCAGGTGGCCAAAGTATTGGAGCTTTTTCAAGTTCTAGTTCAAAGTAAAATAACAAAGCGGAATAATGCACTACAACATATGTTTCCCAATTAGCCACGCCTATGGGAAGCCTTCCCTAGGCCCTGAAGTCCAAGTCCCATAGGAGCCTGGTAACATCTGACCTTCAGAGTAGGTCTGGGGACCCTGAAAGAAGGAAAGGTCTTTATGAATGCCAAGCCTACAAACCAAAAAAGCAGCATAAGTACACAGTAAATACTGTGTGTTGGCAGGTTTTTATATAAGATGGAGGTGGTGTTATACATATTTTTATCTGATTCTCCTTGTGACACATGGAACACATTTTCATTGCTTCCCAAGCAGGATTACAAGCTTGGTTGTAATCTGTGGCACAAAACGATTGTCTGGATCCTGTGACAAGGAAAATCATGATTGGGGTGCACTAACTAGGCTCTTAAATCANTATATAAGGGATTGGGGGCAGGAGGAGTAGGGGATGACAAAGGATGAGATGGATGGATGGCATCACCAACTCGATGGACATGAGTTTGGGTAAACTCCAGGAGTTGGTGATGGACAGGGAGGCCTGGCGTGCTGCGATGCATGGGGTCGCAAAGAGTCGGACATGACTGAGCAACTGGACTGAATGCTTCAAAAATAAGACATACAGATGGCTAACAAGCACATGAAAAGATGCTCAGTTCAGTTCAGTCGCTCAGATCACTTATAACAGTGTTTGTCTAATGGCTGTCTCCCTGCTGTTGTTGTGTGTCTGCTCAGTCATGTCTGACGCTTTGAGATTCCTTGGACTGTAGCCCACCAGCCTCTTCTGTCCATGGGATTCTCCAGGCAAGAATGCTGGAGTGGTTCACCTTTTCCTACTCCAGGGGATCTTCCCAACCTAGGGATTGAACCTGCGGCTCTTGCATCTTCCTGCCTTGGCAGGCAGATTATACTTTGCCATCTGGAAAGCTCATCTCCCCACTAGACTATGGGTTTTATGACAGCAGAGACCATCTCTGTCTACCAGTGCACTCCAGTGCTTAATATAGTACCTGACACATGATAGAGGTTCAGCAAATGTTTGCTGAATGAATGAAGAAATAAAAATGAATCTTCATGCTGCTGGTCTGATATTTTATAGTGAGGCTGCCACTGAATGGTTTAATATTTTTGATCTCTTCCTACTGAAGAATTTTTCTTATTATTTAAAGCCTTTGAAGGAAAAGCTAAAAATTGATTCAGCACTGATAGGTAGCAATTTAGTGTAAGTGAAAGCAATACTTGGCTTTTATATTTTTAAATTAGTAATCCTTTAGTATTATCTAATATTTACTGTTGACTGAAGTGAATATTTACTGTTTTAATATTTATATAAAATCTCTATATTTAACTTTTTTATAATTAAGTCTCTAAAACTTTTCCTGAGCTTTAACATTTTTTGAGTTCTCAGTCAGCCTGCTCAGTCACTCAGCCATGTCTGACTGCAACCCCATGGACTGCAGCATGCCAGGCTTCCCTGTCCATCACCAACACCCAGAGCCTGCTCAAACTCGTGTCCATCAAGTCAGTGATGCCATCCCACCATCTCATTGTCTGTCATCCACTTCTCCTCCTGCCTTCAATCTTTCCCAGCATCAAGGTCTTTTCCAATGAGTCAGTTCTTTGCCTCAGGTGGCCAAAGTATTGGAGCTTTTTCAAGTTCTAGTTCAAAGTAAAATAACAAAGCGGAATAATGCACTACAGCATATGTTTCCCAATTAGCCACGCCTATGGGAAGCCTTCCCTAGGCCCTGAAGTCCAAGTCCCATAGGAGCCTGGTAGCATCTGACCTTCAGAGTAGGTCTGGGGACCCTGAAAGAAGGAAAGGTCTTTATGAATGCCAAGCCTACAAACCAAAAAAGCAGCATAAGTACACAGTAAATACTGTGTGTTGGCAGGTTTTTATATAAGATGGAGGTGGTGTTATACATATTTTTATCTGATTCTCCTTGTGACACATGGAACACATTTTCATTGCTTCCCAAGCAGGATTACAAGCTTGGTTGTAATCTGTGGCACAAAACGATTGTCTGGATCCTGTGACAAGGGAAATCATGATTGGGGTGCACTAACTAGGCTCTTAAATCAAATGAGGCACTTGCTTGCTGAATTCTCTGAGACCTCTGGGCCTCTGAGAGGCCTGGTCCAGGTAGAGGGAGCAGAAAGAGCACAGTACAATGCCTCCAGGGTTACTTCCTCATAATCAGGTAAGGCCACTCTTAGAAGTTGCTCAGTCGTGTCCGACTCTTTGCGACCCCACGGACTGTAGCCTGTCAGGCTCCTCCGTCCATGGGATTTTCCAGGCAAGAGTACTGGAGTGGATTGCTATTTCCTTCTCCAGGGGATCTTCCTGACCTAAGAATCGAACCCGGGTCTCCTGCACTGCAGGCAGACGCTTTACCATCTGAGCCACCAGGGAAGCCCTAATCAAGTAAGGCAAGCCACCTAGTGTTGTTTTCTCTGATAAGGGCCACTCTTAGAAGAGTGTACCCTCCAGGGGAAAAAAAAACAAGGGAGAAAAGATGCAGACAGAGGAAACTGCTCAGGAGGTTATTAGTGTTTGTTACCTACTATTAGTACATAATGGTGCTATAGCACTGCCAGTGCAGCTTGTGTTGAGCTTCTCTGCCCTGTTTCACTGGCAAGCAGGCTTCCACAGGATATGCTCAAGTCTCATTAATAGATTACTTGCACTAACAAGAGGAAGATTCAACCTAATGAGAGAGAGTGCCTCATTCATGGCTTGGAAATTAAGCAGTCCCCACCTAACTAATCAATGCTAAGTGACTGACCTTCGTGGAGGCTGCAGCTCATTAGTAGAATATACACAGATGGTAATGTGCTCAAAGGTATTTAAAATATATGTGAAAAGAACTACATTAATGAGACAAACCTATCCACCGTCCATGACTTGGCTCTTGTTCCCTATGCTATCTGTATGTAATTTGTTATGCTTATTTATGAGAATGAATTTGTCTGATAATGTCTGCAGTTTTCAAATTTCCATGTAGATAGCAGATTATGATCAACATTCACAATAATTTGCTTTCATGAAAAAGGCTATAGGAAGAATTGACTTATAATAACAGCTCTGTTTATTCAGTAACTCATTTATCCAAGGATAATTGCCTGGAGGGAGAAGTGGAGTCCAAGCCTATAGTAATAAAAGTTTATTTGGAATTGTATTTGACTATTTCTTCTTTTTCTTTCTTGTCAAATGCTTCCTCAAATGTGACCTGTTAATAAATTATTTCAGTATCTCCAAGGACCTTCCTGAAGATGTTCATACTGAAATGTTCCATAAATATGCTTCAGTTCCTCTGACAGCAAGCCAGTAGTGACATCATAGATGGCATGACTTTACTTCAAATAGGACAATGCAGACGACAGCCAATTCACTAGCTCTATTCTTATCCCCTACTTGCCAAGCTACTGCAAAAACCCAAGAGATAAATGCATAGGTAATTTTTAAATCTTGCATTTCCTTTATTCCACTCAGCCAATCTGTCGCTCTTAAGAAGCAACTTGAAGACTGCACTGAGTTTTAATGACATCATACTCTCATGTCTTTTCTTCACCTTACTGATACTTTAAGATTTCCTTTTTTTGTTCATCTCTGTCCTCAGAAATCCCTGGTCCTGGCATCTGCAGTGAAAACCACCATATAAAGTGTTTATCAACTCCTAAAGCTCCTTTTGGGACTTCCCTGGTGGCTCAGATGGTAAAGCATCTGCCTACAATGTGGGAGACCCAGGTTCGATCCCTGCAGAAGGCAATGGCAACCCACTCCAGTACTCTTGCCTGGAAAATCCCATGAACTGAGGAGCATGGTAGGCTACAGTCCATGGGGTCGCAAAGAGTTGGACACAACTGAGTGACTTCACTTTCACTTTTCAAAGCTCCCTTTAGTTTTATTTAGATAAGAAGTTCCCTAAGGGGAAGACCTTTACTTCTTATTTGGTGAACTGCTACAGTTGCTCACAGCTCTCTGCCCCTGATGAATATATAATTAGGAAATGTGCCTTGTAGTCAAGCCAAACACTGACAGGAAGACATGCAGACAGCATGCTCTCCAAGCCTTTGGCTTAGGAGAGCAGTGCTGTGACAATACGGTGGCCCCAGGTCACTTGTAATTGCTCAAGGTCCAGAGGGAGAGGAAAAGCAAAGTGCAAGAATAGAAGTTGACTCTTTTGCATATTTCCCCAACCAGGATTGGTAGATTGTAAGATTTGCAATCAGTAGTGGTCCAGCATGTTCATGAGCTTTTAGTTGATAAGACTGAAAAATTAGATCAGTCATTTTGACAGAGCTCTGCGGTAGTTTCCATGTGTATCACATTTCTTGAAGCAGATGCTTCCTTTTGCCACCTCAGGGCCTGGCTTCTCCATGAAGCCTTCTTTTCCATGAAACTGACCATCAGTCTTTATTCTCTATCATCCTCTGCTAGAGCCTAATCAGTATGTAAAAAAAAAAATGATACTGATTCCACTCTGGCATTTAAGGCTTTACCATGTTGAATGTTCAGTGTCACCTCAGTGGTAAAAATAGGCTCATTTCTATCAGATACACAGCTCTTTAGTTAAACTCCAAGGGCCTTAGTCTATTTATTTATTGGAATTTTGCTAGCTGATTATTAGATGACAGACAAAACAAATGAGTATAATCTGTGGGTAAATTTACAAGTTTTAGTGACATTTCTCTCCATTAAGTTTTGACCTTAATAATACAGCAGGGACGTTCATACAATAAATTATTCCATGCAATTTTTTTTTAGCTTTATTGACAGAGGAAACTATAGTGAATATTTTTTCTCAAAACCAAAATGAGTATAGACATCGCTACTGAGTCTCTAGAAAGGAATTAGGTTTGGTCAGTGAGAGTTGAGACAAGCACACCACTGCTGTGCTCTGAGACCCTGAATTCTGTCCCAAAATAGATGAGACAAGACTGGGTCTTGGCTCCTGTCTTTTTATTTTGTTTGTCTGAATGGTAATATATTGAAGAATCAGAAACATTTATTGAGACAGAATAAGAAACCAAATAGCTCTGTCCTCTCAAGTACCAGATGGCCCTATTTTACAGAAAAGGAAACCAATACCTGGTTAGGCAAAGTAGGTGGGCCAGGACCAGTGGAATCTTGCTCTCTTCTTTGTGTATTGTTAATTAGAACATTAATATGTAGAAGATACATTAATATTATCTTATCCCTTCCTTAGAAGAATTTTCTCGAATGGTCCCTCAGTTTCCCCTTTATAAAGACGGGGCAAAGGACTTTAGTTTATTCACTAATTCATTCAGTAAGAACAGTCTAGGCACTGAAAAGACAGAGATACGTAAGGTGTAGTCCATATCAGGAGATAGGCACTGTCTTTTGCTGTAGGAAACATACAGATAAATTACAATAAAATTCAAGTAGAGATAAAATTGAGTTTAAAACAGTGCTGTGGGATTATATTGCTAAGCTGAGGCAGAGATTTCCAGAAATGTTTGAATCCTTTGATAAAATATGTAGGGATCTTATGCATCTATCTCTCTATCTATCTATCTATCTATCTATATATATATACATATATACACCCTAAAACTTTTTGAAATTGCATATAAACATAGTTTTTCCACTTTTATTTCATTGTCATCCACTCTGCCTTTGTATGTGTGATAGGAAATGACTGAACCATTTGAAAAACTGGCAAGGTTGTCTAGACACTTTTTAAAAATATCTCATTACTTTGTGCCTTTCCTCGTCAGGTCACCCCTACTTGGAACCTTCTTTCTTCTCTAACGATCAGTTGTGTTTTTCAAGGTACCATTGAGTTGGTTTGCATTTAGATGGTCTTAAGTGCACATAGGACATTAGATACTTAAATAACCTTCATTCTAAAACTACTGGTCGGGTACTGGCCATTACTCCAGGGTGTGCTACATATTGGGTTACTTTTATTGAGGAGCATTTGCAGAATGGCACTGACACAGGGTGATTACTTGGCTGGAATAAAACACGCAGATGTGTGAGCTCTTCTTTAATCATATCTTTAAATCCCCCATCTTCAGAGAATTCACTTTGGTTTTAAGAGGAAACTTGTGGCAGAAATGAAACCTGGTTATCCTTTTACTGGGGAAATTTTCATATTTTTGAAAACGTTAACCAAGCCATGTAACATTCAACTATTTAGTTTTTAGGGTTGAAATTTGGGCACCATTTTTTCCTGATTTAGTTCTGCCTTGATTGTGCAGCTCCCTTAATATTAGAGCAGCCTCCATATGTCCTAATTAAGTGACCAAAGCTTGGCTTCTGTGAATTGTTTCTGTAATGTAGGCAGTAATGACTCATAATGACTCTGAAAGAACTCTGTAACCAGTCTTGCCAAAACTAAAATTGTCTTTCATTTTTTATATCCCTGACTATTCTCACCCTATTGGGGATACTAAATGTATTTGTAATTGGAAGGAACCTCATATGTAGCTCTCTGGAAAAGATAACACTTCTCTTTATGATTTTAAAAACTCTATGTGGCCAAGCCATGCATATCAAAGGTATATATGCACACACACTTGCCAGGACCTATGATTCTTTCAAGCCTTCCCTTTAATCCTCAGAATTTGTCAATAAGAAATTGGTGAAAAGTTTTGCTTCTTTGCCCTTGTTGGAAAGCAGAATTCTGTGATCTCTTCAGACTGTGATTAACACATGTGGATTTAGACACAAATCCCCAGGAGGTAGTACAAAAAGGGCACAGGGCTGGTACACCCAACCACACACTAGTCCTGTCTACTAAGACTGATTAAATACTCTGACCTGAAATTTAAGTATTTTGCCATTAAGGACTAATCAGTACAATCTAATTGATGTCTCTGTGTACCTTTCTAGACTTAGGGTAGCTTTAGCATTTTCTTGGTCTGCTGGACACACTCCAAGTTCCTTCTAGTCAGGCATGTTTCAATTCTTTTCATTCACTGGAGAACTTTTAAGGCTGCGAGGGAGATTTTGAATATCTAGGAATGAGAGGGATGATGAATGCAGTAAGGACCCTGAGAAGGCAGAAGGGAATGGAATCCAGAGCCCAGGAGGGAAGGCTAAAAAGAATAGAGGCCTCACTTTGATGATAACAGTAGGAATGAGAAAAAATTGAGGGCAGACACAGATTAGGCTAGTTTCAGTGACTGGAAGTTGAAGTTGCTTCCGTTTTGGAAGTTAAAGTTGAGATAAGGTCAGTTTTGCTAAAAGAGAGGGGAAAATGAGAGAATAGAGCTTGAGAAAATAGCTAAAATTTGGAATAGACACTGCTTGCACGGTCTCTTTCCCTAAATGAGTTGTCTCTATCAGCAGGGCTTGACCAGTTACACTGAAATTGTGCTGCCATACAGTGAACATATTAAAAAGCTTGCAAACTTCATCAGTAAACTCCTTTAATGTGCACCTCTCTCATCCTTTATCCTATAATGATATGAATTGGTGCCATTACAGACAGTTCTAGCATCAGTTGAGCTGTCAGTGTCACCCAGCAATCCATTGTTTGGCTCTTGATGGGCTACTTCTGTTATTCTATTCTTCTCGGGTGTGGTGCTTCCACACTTCAGTCTCTAAGACTCTTTGCCACCCCCATGGACTGTAGCCTGCCAGGCTCCCCTGTCTATGGGATTTTTCCAGGTGAGAAAACTGGAGTGGGTTGCCATTTCCTTCTCCTGATGATCTTCCCAACCCAGGGATCAAACCCATGTCTCCTGCTTGACAGCAGATTCTTTACCAGCAGACGTTGTTTAGCGGTAAGGAAACTGGATTTTATAGGAACTGAAGTTCTCTGCAGTAACTTCGCAAAAGAGGAGCTGAGGTGTGTAGGCAGGGCAAGACCAGCAGCTAGACCTCCTAGAATTCCTTTCATTTATTTGCCAGTAGCAGAGCTACTTCTGAAGTGGGCCTGACTTTGCAGTGATTCCAGCAGAAAGGGTGCATTTGGCATACTCTCCAGTTGCCCTTTCAATTTCTCTGTCCTGAGGGATCACAGATTTCATTGCTCTAAACTTGATATATGAACACCTGGCTTTATAAAATGGTTAAACTTATAGATGTGGAAATCTAGATTTATGGACCATGTAACTAAATTATTTGTTGTGTTAGAGGATATATCCTATGTTTCTTTTAAATAATGATCTCTCATAACACATTTAAGATAGAATTCAATTTTCAGCCCTGTTAATAATGCAGCCTGGTAGGTAGACACACAGTATAGCAGGTAGATATCCCTGCTTGAGCTGGGATCCCTTGCTTTAACAACTATATAAAGTGAGCTGAATATTTCCCAAATCAAGGATAAATAAGGTTTTTGTGTATGCCACTCTTTAAAAGGCAAGGGAGCTGCTTTCCAGAGAACACATTACTTTTGACTTTAGGCTTCCTGCAGTTTCACTGTATGACAGTTTTCATTCTTCCTGATCCATTGAGTTGAACTTGTGACTTAAAGCGGTTCGAGGAACTGGGATTTATTGAAATTTGAGGAAGGAAACAGTGAAATAAAAAGGCAGTTTAATTATTTTTATACAAGGCTTCCTAAGAATCATTTCACAAACCACATGGTGTCAATTACCTCTTCATTTGTTGGCTTCATTTGTTCATCCAGCCACCTACCCACTCAGCTACCCACTCATTCATTTCTTTTGCCAATATTGTCAGTAGTCACTTTGTTAGGATTGAGGATGCAACAGTGGAGAGGACAGAGACAGTTCCAGCCCTCTTGGAGCTTCTAGTCTAGTGTGAATTGCACCTAAGTTAACCAGGTAACTCTCAGTAGAGTGTGATTATTGGCTAGGAAGATTGAACTCCAAGATTTCCTGGGTGTATAGAAAAGTTGTTGACAACCCAGTGTTAGTTGCTCAGTCATGTTCTATTCTTTGCAACCCCATGGACTGTAGCCTGCCAGGTTCCTCTGTCCATAGGATTCTCCAGGCAAGAATACTAGAGTGGGTAGCCATTCCCTTCTCTATGGGATCTTCCCCACCCAGGGACTGAACCATGGTCTCCTGCATTGCAAGCAGATTCTTTACTGTTTGAACCACTAGGGAAGCCCCAAATCACCTGCAATTCACAGACAATGTGTAAGCTACTTCTTGCTATATAAGAAATTATTCCCAAATGGTATTTTGAACAATACACATTTATGATTGCACAGTTTGTGTGGGCCAGGCACTGGGTTATGATTCAGCTGGGTACTCTGCTTCAGGGTTTCACATTGGCTGTAATCCAGGTGTTGGCCAGGGCTACAGTCATTTCAAGGCTTAACTGGGGAATGATCTACTTCTAAGCTCACTCGTGTGATGGTTGGTAGAATTCAGTTCCTCGTGGATTGTTGGCTTGTGGGCATCAGACCAGGCTATTGACCAGAGGTCACCCTAAATTACTTGCCATATGGGCTTTTTATGGGGTAGCTTATAACAGGGCAGCTGGCTTAATCAAAGTGAGCAAGTGAGGGAGAAAGAGAGTGACAGGAAGACAGAATCATAATTTTTTGTAAACTAATCTCAGAAATGACATCTCATCACTTTTGCCATATAATGTTCCTTAGAAACAAGTCACTAGATCCAGCTGCACTCAAAGGGAGCAGCTCATATCCAAAGGAAGATTATATAAGGATGTGAATATCAGAAGACAGAGATCATTGGGAGTCATTTTAAAAACTGCCTATCACTGAAATGTTCTCTTGTGCAGAGATGTGAGTTGCTTAATGGATCATTATTCTTGATCTCATTCTTATAAAAACTCAAAATTTGTCACAGGTTTCCCTGCCTCCAGTCCATGGTATATTGTCATAGTTATCTGGGTTGACAAGAAAACAACTCTAGTTGTTAAGTCCCCTATTCCTTACATCACTTCAATCATAATCATTGGGAGGGTCAGGAAGATATCTTCAGAAAGAAAGATTATTTGAGCAAGTGCAAATTTAGTGCCAGCTTTCATGGTCTTTGTCCAAGATTTTTGGTTGTCCTGTCCTCTCAAACACCTGTTCTAATTAGGTTCTTTTGGTTACCAATGGCTCACTTAAGATACTTTAAGTAATGGATAATTTATAACTAGTATATTTGCCCATTGGTATCCAGAAAATGCTTGAAAACCATGTCTCAGGAGAAGAGATGTATTTGTTAAGATAGGGAATATGCCACTGTAAAAGATAGCAAAATAAAAAGCCTTAAGTCAGATGGAAATTGATCTCTTGATTTCTCTGTTTCCCTCTTTCCTTCTTTCTTCCTCTGCCTCCCTTCCCTTCTGTCGCTCCCTCCCTCTGCTTCCCTGTCATAACAGTATAGCTGGTTTAGTCAGGCAGAGCATTTCTGCAGTTGCGCTCTATGAGGTAGTTCAAGGATCCAAGTATCTTCCCTTGTTGTTCCTGAATCCTCTAGAGCAGTGGTCCCCAACCTTTTTGATATAAGGGATGGATTTCATGGAAGACAATTTTTCCATGGACATGGGATGGGGGAATGATTCAAGTGCATTATATTTATTGTGCAATCTAATGCTGCTGGTGATCTGACAGGAGGTACTGGTCTGTGGCCTGGAGGTTGGCGGCCTCTGCTGTGGAGCACAAACTGATAAATTATGACTGGGAGGCCAAATCTTGCCTGTTGCCTGCTTTTATAAATAAAGTTTTATTTGAACACAACCACCATCATTTTGTTTTTGTTTAATTTATTTTAGTTGGAGGATAATTACTTTACAAAATTGTATTAGTTTTGCAATACATCAACATGAATCCACCACAGGTATACACGTATTCCCCACCCTGAACTCCCCTCCCACCTCCCTCCCCATACCATCCCTCTGGGTCATCCCAGTGCACCAGCCCCGAGCACCCTGTATCATGCATTGAACCTGGACTGGTGATTCATTTCATGTATGATATTATACATGTTCCAATGCCATTCTCCCAAACCATCCCACCCTCTTCCTCTCCCACAGAGTCCAAAAGACTGTTCTATACATCTGTGTCTCTTTTGCTGTCTCACATACA
>SJYX01005965.1:0-11353 GCA_006410675.1 Oreotragus oreotragus | reverse complement strand
GATGTGGCCCGACTGATAGCACTGCTATGACCCCACAGTTCCTAGTTGTCCCAGGAATAACAGCAAGGTGGGCAGCCTCACTCACTGAGCCCCAGTTATGTGCCAAACCCAGTGCAAGCCACTTGAGAGCCAGCAGCTCATTAAGCAGATGCTGCACAATATCTACTGTTTCTTAGATGGGCATTTGGTCACAATGTAATATTTCTGCAATTGGCATCTGTCTTGTGACTCATAATGCTTTCTGGCAAAAAGAAGCATATTATGTATGTGTGTCAATTAAAAAAATATGTCATGGGTTTAAAGTCACTTTAAAATAGAAGTAATGTAGTATGATGATCCCCATTTCACAGATGAGGCAAACTGAGATGGAGACAGAGACCCACCCAGCAGCACACAACCTGTAGGTGGCTGACCGGCTTTCCAGTCCAGTTCTTTCTCCTGCAGAAGTTTGCTTTTGATGCTGTTCCCATTATGAACAAATCTGAGGGAAGCACAGAAGTCTCTCAGAAATGGGACTTATGAACTGGCCAAAGCAGGACTGGCAGCAACGTGGTGGACTTAGAGATTGGCATACTGAGTGAAGTAAGTCAGACAGGAAAGACAGATACCATACAATATCACTTAGGTTGTTTGTTGTTCGTTAGTCAGGCGTGTCTAACTTTTTTGTGACTCCATGGACTGTAGCCCACCAGGCTCCTCTGTCTATGGGATTTCTCAGGCAAGAATATTGAAGGGATTGCCATTCCCTTCTCCAGGAGCTCTTCCCAACCTGGGGATCAAGCCCACANATTAGTCAGGCGTGTCTAACTTTTTTGTGACTCCATGGACTGTAGCCCACCAGGCTCCTCTGTCTATGGGATTTCTCAGGCAAGAATATTGAAGGGATTGCCATTCCCTTCTCCAGGAGCTCTTCCCAACCTGGGGATCAAGCCCACGTCTGCAAGTCTCCTGCACTGGCAGGCAGATTCTTTACTGCTGACCCACCAGGGAAGCCTATGCCATCAGTCACATGTGTAATCTAAAAAACAGTTCAGATGGACTTATTTACAGAACAGGAACAGAGTCACCAATGTAGAAAGCAAATATATGGTTACTTGGAGGGAGAAGAGGGAGAGAAAAATTGGAAGATTGGGATTGACAAATACACACTACTACATATATATACAATATAGATAACTAACAAGGGCCTGCTGAATGGCACAGGGAACGCTGCTCTGTACTCTGTAAGAGCCTGTATGGGAAAAGAATCTAAAAAAGACTGTATATGTATGTGTAAATGGTTCACTTTGCTGTACACCTGAAACTAACATAATAGTGTAAATCAACTATTCTCCAATACAATAAGAAAAAAAAAAAGAAACAATAAAATTGTGATGAACTTATAAGGCAAAGAAAATTAGACTTTGTGCTCAATTAGCGAAGAGTCTAAGCAGAGTCTGGGTTTGGGAAAGTCAGTTAAAGAAGTAACATGGTTTGTCAGGACATCCCTGGTGGTCCAGTGTTTAAGAATCTGCCTTTTGATGCAGAGGATGTGGGTTCCATCCTTGGTCAGGAGGCTAAGATCCTACATGCCTCGGGGACACTAAGCCCACTCCACAAATTAAGTCCTCGTACCTCAGTGAGAACTCAACACAGCCAAAATTTAAAAAGAAAGGAACAAGGTTTGTTCATACAGGTTTCTCAGCCCGAACTCCTGATCATGGGTGACAGGGATGTCTGGATGCATGTGTGGTGGAGGGTGGGGGGTGCCTTTCACACGGGAGAGTCATTTCCTGCTTTCAGGGAGACAGAGGAGGGTCAGAGTATCCGTCTTGCATTTCTTAAGTAACTTTAATTCAGAGTCAACAACATGCTACAGAGATGTATTTGGGGGATACCTGCTCCAAGTCCAAGACCTTCACCATCAAGAGGTGAGAGCTCCCAGGTTGCCAGGCCTTTTGGGGTTGGGCCTGAGGGACCAGTAATTGATCCCCTGTGCACAGTCAGAAGCAGGCAGGATTGAGGTGGGTACGTTCCCACCACCCTGACCAAAATCCCCGCCTGGGAAGGTGGTGGTTCCCTGTACCAGGCACCTGCCTGGGGCTCTGGGAACTGAGCTGGCCAGCAGGCAGATTCTCAGAGACCTGGTATTTCAGTCTGATCTCCCTCTCTGCCACCTGTTACTTTCTCCTCATAAGTTTCTTCATTTCCTTCTTGTCTCCTTTCTTGAGCATCTCGGTGATGACCACACATTTTGCAGGTCACAGATTAACTACACAAAAGCTCCAAAGGTCACCACCTCTCCTGCAGTCAGTCATTGACCTGAAATCATGAATTTGTCATTTTTGTTTGTAGTAGCAATGACATGTGTTGCTTTCAGCATAACTGTGTGGTCCAGATGATACACATTAGGAAGTGCTTGCCAATGACTTACGGCAGATTTAAAAAGTGACTCCATCCTTGTTATTTTATACCCAGATAAACAGTCTTAAGTTACTGAAACGTGTGACTTAGCTAATGCGGGACAGTGGTTGCTTTACAGAAAGGGAAGCGTCTTCCTAGATCTTTCAGTGTCCTGGTGATCTGGCTCCCAGGATCGCTGCTGCATACTTGCATGGCTTCCAGGTCTCCCCCACAAACCGAGCTCCAGGGCCTACTGGAGGCTAGGCTTCAGGCCCGTGCTGTTTGTGCCACCTGCTGGAGGGGGCCATCCACTCTCCAAGGTGCCGCATCTCTGAGACCAGCTTCTCCAGGGCACGCGCTCTGCCCTTCACTTGATGCATTTCTGTCATGGGTCAAGTTTAGTTCTTGCAACTTGCATCTGAAGGACCTAAGGATTACTCCTGGGACAAGAGATGCAAGGAAACATGTGGAAATAACATGTTTCCTAAAGCCATGTGTTCTCACGAAGCCAGAGTGCAGGTGACTGAAGTGACCTCCTCCCAGCCAGGCCTGTTCTCAAGTTGGTCCTGATCAGGAGCCCCAGTGAGCAAGGCCAATGGCTAATGTGCCTCTGCTGAAAGGTTCTGGCCAAACACCACAGAGCTTCTGACTCTTTTAGGAAGAAACAGCATTAAAATATGCCATTTTTCTCCCCCAGAGAAAGTACTTTTGTCTGTGATTCATAAGCCCTTCCTTCTCTCTGTGCCCACTTCCTCCAGCTCCTCAGGACCCAGCTTTTATCCTACAGACCAGAGCTGACAAGTTTATGGGTGGAATTTACTTGAGTATTTGCAAGTGTTCATTAAAGCTCTGCCTACACCCTGGAACCCACACCTTCACCTTCACCCTCCATGGAGCACAGAGGACACCTTCTAGGAGATGAGAGTGTAACCGGGAGGAACAAGTCTGACTCCATATTGGATCTGTCTCTTTCACTTTAACCTTTGTATTCTGCTGCTTTGCCTTGTGTTAAGAATGCTGCCTGTAGCTGAAACATACAGGAGAGCCCATTCTCAAGGCTCTGACCTTTGAAGGTATAACAGCTTTCCATTCACACAGATATGAAAAGTTGCAGAACAGAAACTAATATTTGTCTTATTAGGGGTTCACAGAAACATCACGACAGCTACAAGAACAAAGGATTTTGACATCGAGGAATTTTCAACAAACGACCACACCCCTTCCCCTTTTAGCCTAAAAAAAAAAAAAAAAAAAACCTAATTATTACCTCATTATTACTCAGGTAAGATGGTACTTTTTGTGACATGAGTCCACACATCCTCTCGATCTGCTGGCTTTCTGAATAAAGTCCCTATTCCTTGCCCCCCAAAACTTCTCTTTCTATTTATTGACCCTTCACATGGTAAGCAGCAAAATCCTGGACTTGGTAACAAGAGGAGTGGGCTACTCTCACTGCATGTTTGCTGGTAAGCTCTCCTGACATTTTACTTTACCCAGTGGTAAAGTTACCACCCAGGGAAAAGAAGCATAAGGTAAGACTTTGGAGGAGATTCATAAAAACTGGAAGGTCTTGGAGAATGCCAGCAGTCTACAGAAAGTCAAAACATTTCCCTTCTAGTGTTTCTCACTGGAGTCCTAGGCTGCACTCAGGGGCCAGGTGAGCAGGCTGCGTTTGAATGACTCAGTATGGCCTCTGCTCCCACTCATCGTAGTGCAAGATGCTATTCTTGGGCATCTCATTTTATCAAAGGAATTGAACCTTTGAATTATATTACATAGTTGTGCTATGAGAAATTCCAGATTTCCAGAGCTATTGTCAATGTTCTGGTGAGGTTTTAAACTGAGGAAATGTGCTAACATAAAATGCAGGTGATGTAAACCGCAGGGAAGAAGGCCAACATCACATAAAAGCCATCTTTAAGTCCATACACAAGAAAATCAGTCCTACGGCTTGTTTGTAACTGAAAACATAGTTCTAGGAGCAAGGAGTAGGAACAGCCCCATCATCTCACACAGCCCAAGTGGCTCAGTTATATCGTCCTGATGCAGGAAGGATGAGAATCCAGGGAAGAGGTGATGGAATAAGAGGCAACAGGTGGACCATCTTTGTGCTTCACGAGAGAAAGTGAGTGTGGTCATGATTTCCAGTTCTGGGTCTTGTGCTCCAGGAATGTGTCTATAACAAGACTTGCAGAGGAAGACTTTGCAAAAATGTACAAGAGGATAAATGTAAGTATAGACCTAGATGAGTGGGGGTAGATACACATACACACAGAAATACAGCCATAGGTGGATATAGATTACATATAGATAAATACAGATATTGACATAATATAGATAGAAGTATCAGATGATAGACTCAGAGATATAAATATGGAGATACAAATACAGTTGTAGAAAAAGATATAGATGGATGAGGAAAGAAACTGAAAGTGAAGTCTCTCAGTTGTGTCTGACTCTTTGCGACCCCGTGGACTATAGCCTACCAGGCTCCTCCATCCATGGGATTCTCCAGGCAAGAATCCTGGAGTGGGTTGCCATTTTCTTCTCCAGGGGATCTTCCCAACCCAGGGATCGAACCTGGGTCTCCCACATTGCAGGCAGACGCTTTACCCTCTGAGCCACCAGGGAAGCCCAAGATGGGTGAGGAAATAGGTGTACTGAGCTGAGAGATAAACGGACACAGATAATCATCTCCCACCTCCCTCCCCCTAGCGAGCTCATGCTCAGGGGGCAGTGCTTTGGAAATGGAAGATGTGCTTCCTGCTTTCAAAAAGCGTCCAGTCTACTAAAAGGGAGACATGTCAATATCACTGAGATACAAAGGGATGATCTTCATATCAGAAGAAACTAGATTACACAGTGGCCATAACTCAGCCTGGGAAAGAAACACAGAGGCTGGAGCCAGGGTGTTGGGCCCTGAACCTCCGTTTTGTGCCTGCGTGTCATACAAGCACATGTGTGTTACACGGTTTGTTCATTAATCAGGAGCTTCCACCATTCTCCATAAGGATCCCATTCAAGGCTGGTCTGACACTCCCAACCACGAGCTTTCCATAGTCCTGTGAACCCCAGGACACCTCTCAGGTCCGGGTGAGAAGGAGGAGAAAAGGTGATGCCTGTGGTCCCCCTGTGATGAGATGGGTGGGAGAGGCAGGGAGAGGATCTTGATAGATGGTGGTTATCAAGAGCCCAGTTCAGTTCAGTTGCTCAGTCATGTTCGACTCTTTGCGACCCCATGGACTGCAGCACACCACTCCTGGAGCCTACTCAAGCTCATGTCCATCATGTTGGTGATGCCATCCAATCATCTCATCTCCCAGTTCAGAGAGGGTTTTCTGGGGCAGGCTAGGACGATTCTGGAAACTAGAGAAGGCAGAGGAGGAGGAGACCCAATACAGGTCAGCCTGGAAAGGGGCCACCGGACACTAGCCACGATTCTCTACCAAGGAGGCCTCTGGCTTAGAAACCGCCAGCAGGAGAAGCCACTGGAAAATGACTAGTGTCCAGGAGACCCTGAGGAGGGCAGGGCATGGTCAGCAGCCTCCAGCATGGCGCTGAGAGAAAGGACAGGCCAACCCCAACTCCCCTCACAGTAAAGGACGCACTCACCCCAGGGCATTCCCCACGTCCCGGATGCCACCTCAGAATAAGCGGGGCTAAAACGCCTTCACTGAATGGCACCCCTTCCTGGCCCCCTACCCCACCCAGAGGGTCCCTGGGGGACCCTCATCTCCCTCAGGTCTGCTGGCCAAGGAATAAGGGCCCCCACACCTGCTGTGTCCATTGGGGAAGTTTATTCCTGAGATGACAATCCCTCACTGAGGATTTTTTTAAACCTTTGAAAGGATCTTCTTGGCAAGAGTCTGAGTCCATCACCTATCCGAATCTCTGGGATGCAAAAAGCATCCTGAATGCTCTTCCTCACCAGAGCCAGGTGCATCCTGGAGGCACCTAACTGAGGCCCTGCACACATGGGGTTGTTCTAAGACCCCAAGAGACTTCGGTGTGTTTGTGGGGGTCCTGCTTACAAAAGCTGAACGTTGCTGGCAGGAAATCTCTTTTTAGGGCATAGAGCGTGGTCGTGAACTTCCTGTTCTGACCCACATCTATGCCTGAAAGCAAAATTAAACCTGGAACTCATCCACGAGAAGCAAAACCTTCTCCATATCTTCTGTTTCCATCTCTCTCTACCTGCTTTGCTTACTTGAATAAACTGTCCTGCTTTTCAAAGAACCAGCTGACATATCCCGTTGTAAAACTTTGGTCTAAATCGTATTTTAGGGGCAATGGTACCCACTTTGAGAACCAATCCAGAGTACACTGGGTTACTAATCACTGCTCATCTCACTCACATTTTTCCAAAGCAGAACAATGCAGGTGCCTGCCACCATTTACACACGTAGTTGTACATCGAGGAGAGTCAGCAGGTCAAAAACCTGAGCTGAAAAAAGAAATACTCAGAATCATGCTTACTGATGGCTGAATCAAATACTCTGTCAACAGAGCCGCCTGCCTCAGGATGTAAGGAACTCACCAGGGTAATGACAGCAGCCTCTGCAGGTCCTTAGTCCTCTGGCCACTGCAGGGAAGGGAGAAAAGAGAAGGGGATGAGGATGGATGAGGAGGGATGGTTTGTTTCCAAATAATGCATTAGAAGCAAAGCATCAGGGGAACAGCCAGGTGAAACTCCCAGCCCTGGGCCCCCTGCACAGTCCTGCATCCTCCTTGTCCTTCAGCCTCGCCCTCCAGGTGAGGCCGGCCTCCGCATCCCTCCTCATCAGTCCCGAGCCCTGCCACAGCACCAGCTTTTATTTCTCACGCATAGCTGCTGACACGCTGCCTGCAGACTTTTGCAAGTGAAACTCTGGACACCAACTTTCTAGACTTAACAGCCAGCAGAACCTCACCTCTGTGCCCCCTGAGCAACAGCTCCCCATTCCCTCCTCCTCCTGCCCTTGGAAACTGAGGTTCTACTCTTTACTTCTGTGGAGTCAGCTTGTGTGGATGCCATACACAAGCGAGATCATGTATTTCTTTCTTCACCTCTCTAGCTTATCTCACTCAGCATGAGGTCCTCCAGGTTCATCCTTGTTGTTCCAAGGTAGGATCTTCATGTGTGCGTGTGTTGAGTCGCTCAGTCGTGTCTGACTGTTTGCAGCCCTGTGGACCGTAGCCCGCCAGGTAAGAATCCTGGAGCGGGCTGACGTTTCCTCCTCCGGGGCATCTTCCTGGCCCACGAATCAAACGCTGAGTGTCTCTTACACCCCCTGCTTTGGCAGGCAGATTTTTTTTTTTATCACTAGCGCCTGGAAGTGGTAAAAACCTCACCTGGAAGCCCCCTTGGTTGTAAAGACTGACTCCCGTGTAACACGCTCAATCCCTTCATTCTTGGGTGGATGCTCGGGGGGGGTGGGGGGAGTCTCCCTGCTTGGCTGCTGTGAATAAGGCAGTAGTGAGCCGAGGGCACTGGCATCGCTTCAAGGTGCCCATTTCATTTCCTTCGGGTTCCTTCCCTTTGGGAGTTGCATCCCTCCAAGAACATGTGTTGAGATCCTAAGTCCCGTCCTCTCAGAACACAACCTTATCTGAAAATAGGTCTGAACAGAAGTGATCAAATTAAATTGAGCTCACTAAGGTGGGCCCTCATCCAATGGGACCTGTGCCTTTATGAAAAGGGGAGATGTGGACGCAGAGAAGACAGCCTGGAGACACATGGGGGCATCCGTGGAGACAGAAGATGCATTTTCTGTGATTCATCCACCAGCTAAGGAGGGCTGAGGCCGTCAGGCAGGAGCTGGGGGCGAGGCTGGGAACAGATCATCCCCAGTGCCTTCCGAGGAAGCACCCACCTTGAGTTTGGCCTCTGGCCTGCGCAAACGCGGACCGTTTCTGTGGTCCTGGCCACAGCCAGTGCAACCCCCGGAAGACGTATTCATTTGCTTTCTCACAGTTTTACACAGCCACGCCCCTTCCTCGAGCTCCTGGAGGGGGCAGGGGGATTTAGGGGGCGGGAGGAGATGGGGGGTCCACCCCATTGCGCCTGCACAGGGCTCTCAGTTCCCAGGGGAGCAGGGTCCCGGCCACCGGGTGCACCATGGGCAGCCGGATGAGATGGTGAGAAGGCGCTTCCTGGAGGCCTCGCCGCCTCCCGCGTTCCAGCCGTGAAAGGGGGAAACAGCACTTTGCAGCCCGCATCCTGGAACTCAGCTGGGGCCGCTGCCGGTAATCAGGCAATGAGGCCCCGTCCTTTCCGATTTGGATCTTGGCTGATATCCCGTGACCTATGGGAAATGAGTTGATCGTTTCAATCAAATGATAACCACGTTGGGTCACTCCCCATCACGGGCTCCAGGAGGCCGGCCAGGCCCCCGTGTTTGTCTAAGCCCATCACGGAGTGTCAGTTCCAATGAGCGGCCTTGCCAGCGCCGCGAGGACCATTACCTGGCAATGCAACCCGAGGAGAGCGCACCTCGCGGCCTGCGCTCCCGGGTGGACGTGGCCAGCCCGGCGCTGCTGTTCCCGCTAAACAGGCCTTGGGGGACCGCTTAGTTGACAAGGCATCTGACGGGCAGTGGTCCTGGGCTGCGCTCAGCGTTCGCTGCGAGGGAGAGGCGGCCTCCTCCCGTGGCTGAGGGCTGGAGCCCATCAGGTGTCTACGGCCACGTCAGACTTTTCTTCCTGCCTGCATTTCAGGGCTGCCCTTTGGATAAAAACAGATGCATGTGGTGTCAGGGTGTGAGGGGCAGAGGGATGAAGAGGTCCTCCGGAAAGCCCCCTGTAGCTCCTCCCAGGGACCCTCTCTGGATTTCAGGAAACCCGGTGCCCCCGCTTGCAAAAGAGCTGTGTGGATGAGCAACGAAACACACACACGCCGGCACACGCATCACGTGATCACAGACACACTCCATCCAGTTAGTATCCTCTAAGACCTTGAGATGCCTAATAATTACTGACTTGATCAGATTTTGTAGATTAAATAAATCTGGTTTTGCTCTTTCTTAACCATCCAGATAAGGTTAAATAAGTGGAGACGTGGTGTGGGTCTGACCATGGAAATGTGCTTGATGCTTGCTCTGAATTAAGTCTCATGATCATACTTTCCCACTCAAAGCTCTGTTTCTCCCATTAAAAATAAAAATAAAAATAGGAAGAGCCACTATGCCATGTTATACACTGGCTGCCAACCCATGCCAACCTTGGAGCTTACTTCCTGGATGGAATTGTCCTGACACGGAGAGCGTAATTCCTCCTGACTCAGTTTTCCTGCCAAGTCACTCCCCAGCAGAAGGGCTAAGACGGCAAGATACTGAGTCTGCTGGAGGAAGCGTGTCCCATTGCACACATTCCTGCCCATCTCCTTGGGAAATGTCACTGCTCACAGGAGCGGAGGCAGGCCTCACCCGGCAGAGAGCGGTCACCGTGGCCTCCGTCAGCCTAGCAGGGTTATCACCTCTCAGGAGGGGGCCGGGCTCCAAGGTCTCTCCAGGCCTCGGGATGCCCGTGTGCTAACACACAGAACCAGAGAGACAGCTGCCGGTTATCCTGGTGAACAGTCCGACCAGCTTCACAGAGGCTGTAACACCCAACCTATGGACAAGCCAAGGAGATGTTCTGAAACTCTTGCATACTCTTAGCAGGAAAGCCCGTACCCTTGTCCAGCACCTGCTCCACCACCGCTCTGATTACTGTCCCCAACCTCTGCCATTCTCCAGGATGCTGGTAGCACACAGACTGGCCTGTACCCAACTATCCACACAATCCAGAATTCCACCCCACTGCTTGGGAACTGACTTCAAGGTGGCAAACTGGAGTCTGGCCTCAGGAGACAAAGCCAAGTTCGGGTAACCCTGGGTGCACCTCCTAAACCCAGCACGCAGGAAGCAGGGCTTGGAGCCTCATGTCTGTTCATGCCACCTTGGGCACTCAGCGCTGCCTGGCACATGGTGTGTGCTCTGAAAATAAGTGTTGATAAACTGAGTGGACTGGGACCAGCCATGTCATCTCCCAGGGAAAAGGAAAGCCCAGAGGAGCTCCAAGGCACCCACGCAGAGGTAGAGTGTGTGCCAGGGGTGGCTGCCCAGGCCAGCAGTGATGCTGGAGGACCCAAGGAGTCAGATGCTCAGGCTGTTGAGTCACCAGGTCCTGCCTGAGGTATGGGGAGTGGTGAATAGGAGCAGCAACAGAGAGAGCATTCCCCAACAGAGGCCACCCCTTGTGCTAACAGGCCCCTTGGGGATAAATGCCCAGCACGGAGCGTGGGAGGACATGGAGGGTGGAAAGGGACAAGGCGCAGTGACGGCTGGCCTGGAGGAGGCAGGGTCAGGAAGGCGGGCTGAGCACACTGTCCGCTTGCAGGACAAGCCATCAAGGCTTGTTGCCAGGTCAGCATGTGACAGGCACGAAGGTGACCTGGATGGCTAGCGCCCCCCAGAGGGGCTCGATGGGCAGACCTTGGAGCAGGGAGCTGGGGAAGATCAGAGAGCAGAGCAAGGGCTTTCCCTCTCTCCCAGCGATGGCCCAAAGCTGGCAGGAGCAGCCAGCGGCCACGCCATGAGCTCGGGTCAGCCCCTTCTCTGGGTTCCACTGGTTTGAGCTCTCAGGGCACTCATAACCTTGAGTAGTTTTAAGGTGTCCTGCCCTGCAGCCCCCTGAGCTGGGGCCTGGAGCCATCAGATCCTGTTTGGAGAAGTTATGTGCCTACAAACCTAAGGTCTCACTTTAGAGTTAGCCAACCATGCCTGCTCAGATAAGGCATCGAAATGATCCCAGTATCTCTTTTTGACATTTAGAAATATGTAGAGAATGGGAATTTAGCACCGTCGGTATGGAACTCTCTCTGAATTACATAGTGAAAGTATAGTGTCCAACTCTTTGTGACCCCATGGACTGTAGCCTGCCTGGCTCCTCTGTCCATGGAATTCTCTAGGCAAGAATACTGGAGTGGGTAGCCATTCCCTTCTCCAGGGGA
>SJYX01005964.1:432404-447057 GCA_006410675.1 Oreotragus oreotragus | reverse complement strand
CTGGATAGTATATTCAAAAGCAGAGACATTACTTTGCCGACTACGGTCTGCCTAGTCAAGGCTATAGTTTTTCCTGTGGTCATGTATGGATGTGAGAGTTGGACTGTGAAGAAGGCTGAGTGCCGAAGAATTAATGCTTTTGAACTGTGGTGTTGGAGAAGACTCTTGAGAATCCCTTGGACTGCAAGGAGATCCATCCAGTCCATTCTGAAGGAGATCAGCCCTGGGATTTCTTTGGAAGGACTGATGCTAAAGCTAAAACTCCAGTACTTTGGCCACCTCATGTGAAGAGCTGACTCATTGAAAAAGGCCTTGATGCTGGGAGGGATTGGGGGCAGGAGGAGAAGGGGATGACAGAGGATGAGGTGGCTGGATGGCATCACTGACTTGATGGACGTGCGTCTGAGTGAACTCCGGGAGTTGGTGATGGACAGGGAGGCCTGGCATGCTGCGATTCATGGGGTCACAAAGAGTCGGACACAACTGAGCGACTGAACTGACTGATTATAACTTCTCCTCTCCCAGTCTTCTCTCTTGGTTAGTGTAATCACTCTCTATCCAATTCCTCAAGAAAAATATTTTCAAAAAGAAAAGCTAAGCTTCACTTTTGAATTTTCTCTTCTCATTTCTTGCATGTCACTACTCCAAAATCATTTCCATTCAACTTCCAATCACTTACACCTCCACTCAGCCACCCTTGTTTAAACCACCATTACCTATATAGTCTGGTCTACTCAGTTACCTCTCAATTGTTAGTACTGCCATGCTTTTGCTCTTTAAAATGTAAAGAAAATGAAGTCTCTTTTCTCTTGCTAAAAATCTCCAATGGCCTTCCACTGCCCCAACAGTCCTTGATCTGGTCCATGCATACCTCTCCAGCAACATCACATCATCACTCTTTGATTATCTTGTTCCCTGCTTTCGCCATATTTGCCTCCTTACATGACTCTCTTTGGGTATTTTAACAGCTCTTCTCTGCTTGCAGCACTCCTTCAAAGGAAGGGAGTCTTATGATCCAGATCACTTAAATTTCACTTCCTCAATAAAGCCTTCCTTGAAAACCTAACACAAAATATCTCCTCTATCATTCCCTTTTTGTATTTATGTTTTCTTTCCTATCATGTGAAAATATTAAATGTTATTGCCTGATTTTCTTATGTTTATTGGAAACCTGATGTTTCCTCTCATGTTCCATGAAAGCAGGATGTATGCTGATGTATTTCTGAATATTATACTCCTCATTCCTAGAATATTGACTGGTACATATATTCAATAAATGTTGACTGAATAAATGAATTAATAAATGAGAATCTTCTCACTTAGTGCTCTTCTTTTTTCAAACAGAAAAATCTCACATAAGCTTTAAAACATTTTTAAATAAACCTCCATCCAAAATTTATTAGCTAGTCTTAATTATTTTATGTTTTTAATAACTCTTGCTTACCCATTTTATCTTTTGGCTAATATACAGAAAAACTATAATTTAAGTAATTGATATTTTAATATTTTTTTTTAGTCATTGAAAGAGTTTATAGTTGTCTTCAGATTATCTAATTGCCAAATTATAAATTCTCCTCTCCAAATCTATACCTCATTTCTTTGTCATATCTAATTAAATTGGCAATATATTTATTAGCTAGTCTTAATTATTTTATGTTTTTAATAACTCTTGCTTACCCATTTTATCTTTTGGCTAATATACAGAAAAACTATAATTTAAGTAATTGATATTTTAATATTTTTTTTTAGTCATTGAAAGAGTTTATAGTTGTCTTCAGATTATCTAATTGCCAAATTATAAATTCTCCTCTCCAAATCTATACCTCATTTCTTTGTCATATCTAATTAAATTGGCAATAATCTATTTCACTAATCTGACTCCTTAAATTCATATAAAAATATTCTAATATGAGGCTCTTAATCCATAATAGTTTATTGTTTCTTCTTTACCTAAAAAATGGAATTCAGACTTCAGAATCTGGCATTTAAAGCTCTGTTTATTTACTTGTAACGTATATTTCTCTTTTCCCCTGTAGAAACATTCATGCTTGCACCAGTCTTTATCCTTTAATACTAACCAAAACCGGCACACTTCTGCTACTGTCTTTATTGTCTTCTGGAATTCCCTAACTTCTTTTTCCGCTTAAAACAATCTATTTTAACATACCTCCTTCATGTCGTTTTAATCATACCCATCAGAAGTGACTTCTTTCTCTATCTGAACTACTTTTGAGTTGACCCACTCAAGTGATAGTGTATTTTACTTTGTGGGTGTCCGGCCATTTTTTATAAATTATAAACAATCAATGGAATGCATTGAATGAAAGGCTATTTTGCCTACCATCAATTTCAGTTCTCACAGAAAACCTGGCAAAATGCGGCCATAATTACAAATTTATAGAAAAGTTGCTAGTATAAGACAGTCCCTCCCAATGGGAAGCTTGCACAAGTCTCTTATCCTCATCCATCAGAGTACAGACAGAATGAAAAACACAATCACAGAAAACTAACCAAAATGATCATATGGATCACAGCCTTGTGTAACTGGATCAAACTATGAGCCATGACGTGCAGGGTCACTTAAGGTCATGGTGGAGAGTTCTGACAAAACAAGATCTTGGGAGAAGGGAATGTCAAACCATTTCAGCACTCTTGCTTTGAGAAACACATGAACAGTATGAAAAGGCAAAAAGATACGGCACTTAAAGATCAGCCCTCCATGTCAGTAGGTGTCCAATATGCTACTGGCGAAGGGCAGAGAAATAGCTCCAGAAAGAATGAAGAGGCTGAGCCATAATGGAAACGATGCCCAGCTGCAGATGCATCTGGTGGTGAAAGCATTCAGTCTAATGCTGTAAAGGACAATATCATATACAAACCTGGAATGTTAGGTCTATGAATCGAGGTAAATTAGATGTGGTCAAACAGGAAATGGCAAGAGTGAACAGCGACATTTTAGGAATCAGTGAACTAAAATGGATATGAATAGGCATATTTAATTCAGATGACCATTATATTTACTACTGTGGGCAAGAAGTCCTTAGAAGAAATGGAGTAGCCCTCAGAGTCAACAAGAGTCTGAAATGCAATACTTGGCTGCAATCTCAAAAATGACAGAATGGTCTCAGTTCCCTTCAAAGGCAAACCACTCAGCATCACAGTAATCCAAGTCTGTGCCCCAACCACCAACACCAAAGAAGCTAAACTTGAGCAGTTCTATGAAGACTTACAAGCCCTTTCAGAACTAACACCGAAAAAAAGATGTCCTTTTTGTCATAAGGGGTTGGAATGCAAAGGTAAGAAGCTACCTGGAGTAACAGGCAAGTTTGGTCTTAGAGTACAAAATAAAGCAGGGAAAAGGCTAACAGAAATTTTCCAAGAGAACTCACTGGTTATAGCAAACACCCTCCATCAACAACACAAGAGATGAATCTACACATGAACTTCACCAGATGGTCAATATTGATTTGATAATATTCTTTACAGCCAAAGATGGAGAAGCTCTATACAGTCAGCAAAAGCAAGACCAGGAGCTCACTGTGGCTCAGATCATAAACTCCTTACTGCAAAATTCAGACACAAATTGAAGAAAGTAGAGAAAAACCACTAGGCCATTCAGGTATCTGCTTGCAATGCAGGAGACCTGGGTTCGATCCCTGGGTTGAGAAGATGCCCTGGAGAAGGACATGGCAATCCACTCCAGTATTCTCGCGTGGAGAATTCTCATGGACAGAAGAGCCTGGTGAGCTTCAGTACATGGGATTACAAAGAATCGGATACGACTGAGTGACTAACACACATTCAGGTATGACCTAATTCAAATTCCTTATGATTATATAGTGGAAATGACAAATAGATTTAAAGGGATTTGATCTGATAGAGTGCTTGAAGAACTATGGATGGAGGTTCATAACATTATATAGGAAGAAGTGACCAAATCATCCCCCCCAAAAGTATTGCAACAAGGCAAAATGGTTGTCTGAGGAGGCCTTACAAATAGCTGAGAAAGAAGTGAAAGGCAAAGGAAAAAGAAAAAGATATATCCATCTGAATGCAGAGTTCCAAAAACAGCACAGAGAGATAAGAAAGCCTTCTTAAATGAATGATGCACAGAAATAGAGGAAAACAATAGAATGGGAAAAACTAGAGATCATTTCAAGAAAATTAAAGATATCAAGGGAATATTTCATGCAAAGATGGGCACAATAAAAGATAGAAATGTTAAGGATCTAATGAAAGCAGAAGAGATTAAGAAGAGGTGGCAAGAATACACAGAAGAACTGTACAAAAAAGGTCTTAATGACCCAGATAACCACGATAGTGTGGTCATTCACCTAGAGTCAGACATCCTGTATTGTAAAGACCAGTGGACCTTACGCATTACTATAAACAAAGATAGTGGAGGTGATAGAATTCCAGCTGAGGTATTTCAAAATCTAAAAGATGATGCTGTTAAAAGTGCTGCACTCAATATGTCAGCAAATCTGGAGAAGTCAGCAGACCACAGGACTGCAAAAGGTCAGTTTTCATTCCAATCCCAAAGAAGGGCGATGTCAAAGAACATTAAAACTACCACACAACTGTACTCATTTCACATGCTAGCAGTATAATGTTCAAAAATCCTTCAAGCTAGGCTTCAACAGTATATAAACTGAGAACTTTCAGATGTACAAGCTGGACTTAGAAAAGGCAGAGGAACCAGAGATCAAATTGCCAACATTAGTTAGAATAATAAAAAATGCAAGGGAATTGCAGAAAAACATCTAATTCTGCTACATTGACTATGCTAAAGCCTTTGACTGTGTAGATCAAAACAAAATGTACAAAATTCTTAGAGATGGGACTACCAGATCACCTTATCTGTTTCCTGAGAAATCTGCATGCATGTCAAGAAGCAACAGTTAGAAATGGACATGCAATAATGGACTGATTATCAAGGCTGTATATTGTCACCCTACTTATTTAACTTATATGCAGAGTACATCATGCACAATTATAGGCAGGATGAAGTTCAAGCTGGAATATCAATAACCTCAGATATGCAAATGACACCACAATAATGACAGAAAGGGAGGGCTGACTAAAGAGCCTCTTGATGAAGGTGAAAGAAGAGAGTGAAAAAGTTGGCTTAAAACTCAAAATTAACAATGGAAATAGTGACAGACTTTATTTTCTTGGGTTCCAAAATCACTGTGGATGGTGACTGCAGCCTTGAAATTAAAAGATGCTTGCTTCTTGGAAGAAAAGCTATGACAAACCTAGACAGCACACTGAAAAGCAGAGACAACACTTTACCAACAAAGGTCTGTCTAGTCAAAGCTATGGTTTTCCCAGTAGTCATGTATGGATGAAAGAACTAGATCATAAAGAAGGCTGAGTGCCAAATAATTTGTGCTTTTGAACTGTAGTGTTGTAGTCTCTTTAGAGTCCTTGGGCTGTGAGGAAATCAAACCAGTCAATCCTAAAGAAAATCAGTCCTGACTATTCATTGGAAAGACTGATGCTGAAGCTGAAGCTCCAATACTTTGGCCACCTGATGCAAAGAGTGGACTCACTGGAAAAGACCCTGATGCTGGGAAAGACTGGAGACAAAAGAAGAGAGTGTCAGAGCATGCAATGGTTAGATAGCATCACCGACTCAATGGACATGAATTAGAGCAAACTCCAGGGAAGAGGAAAGGACAGAGGAGGCTGGCATGCTGAAGTCCAAAGGGTTGAAAAGATTCGGACACAACTTAGTGACTGGACAATAGCAACTACTACAACTATAATGACTATGCTGAGCTCTTCATATACTGGATATTAACTGGTTAATATTCTTCACTAGAATACATTCTATAATTCCTCCTTTTAAGTACCCTAACTTCTCAACCACTTGGTTTGGATTAGACTGACTCTACACTAGCCTCCACAGATAGGCACTGATTATCTTAAGCCAGTCAGTTTATCTTGTCCTCCATGCATCTATATGGGCTTCCCAGGTGGCACTTGTGGTAAATAACCCACCTGCCAATGCAGGAGACATAAGAGACACGGGTTCAATCACTGGGTCAGGAAGATCCCCTGGAGGAGGAAATGGCAACCCACTCTATTCTTGCCTAGAGAATTCCCATATACAGAGGAGCCTGGCAGGCTACAGTTCATAGCATCACACAGAGTCAGACATGACTGAAACGACTTAGCATGCATACACACACCATGCATCTGTGCTGCTGCTGCTAAATCACTTCTGTTGTGTCCTACTCTGTGCGAGCCCATAGACGGCAGCCCATCAGGCTGCCCTGTCCCTGGGATTCTCCAGGCAAGAACACTGGAGTGGGTTGCCATTTCCTTCTCCAATGCATGAAAGTAAAAAGTGAAAGTAAAGTTGCTCAGTCGTGTCTGACCCTCAACAACCCCATGGACTGCAGCGTTCTAGGCTCCTCTGTCCATGGGATTTTCCAGGCAAGAGTACTGGAGTGGGGTGCCATTGCCTTCTCCGCCATGCATCTGTAATTAGTTAGAAATGGGTCTGGAAGTAGGTCGCAGGCAATCAGCATAAGCCATTCAACTGGCTACAATGACTAGTTCAAGGGCAGGCACTTGGTCCAGAGTCACTTCTTGGAATGCTATGATACGAATTAGTCTTTTTGTTTGAATTGGTGATATGAAGATGCAGGGTTTGAGAATACTATAAGAAGAAAGCCTGAGAAAGTATGGGGATCATTGTGTGGGCTGAAGTAGAAAGAAGCCCAGAAAATGAGCCAAAGGAAGGAATTCTATCATTTGCAGTCTATCAGAAAATCTTCACTGTTGAAATCCAATCCAAATTATTTTACTCTGACAAGTGCTCATGGAGTCTGCTTCACAGAGTTAGTCATTGTTTATTCCAAAATGTCTTTCTGCTGCTATCCATTTAAAACGAGTTGCACCATCCGTGTGCCATGATCTATTCACTTCCCAAAAGAAAGCTAGAGAGGTAAAAGATCGTTGTCAATAGTACTTTAAAATACTTCATCATTTGTTGTCAGTGGCATCTGGATCACGCTGGTTCCTAGGTTTCTGGTTTCACAAGTTCATGTTAATCGTGTGTGACTTCTGGACTCTTCATTCTGGCACTCCTCCCATCTCCCATTTTGGTTTACTTGACTTTCACTTTCCAAATGGATCTCAACACTATTTTTAATCTTCCATGTTGGCCCAAATCCTCTTCTCCACTATATTTGTTGAAAAACTCTGCTGGCAGAATTTCACTCTCTGAGAATCTTCTTCTCCTCCTTGAACTTTGTGAGATTCAGGCACACTGAACAAATAGAGGCATTCTCACTTTGTATCTGGCACTGTATCAAGGATTTTGACAACAAATGTTCCTTTGACATGCTGCTGCTGCTGCTAAGTCACTTCAGTCATGTCCGACTCTGTGTGACCCCATAGACGGCAGCCCACCAGGCTCCCCCATCCCTGGGATTCTCCAGGCAAGAATACTGGAGTGGGTTGCCATTTCCTTCTCCAATGCATGAAAGAGAAAAGTGAAAGTGAAGTCGCTCAGTCTGTCCGACTGTTAGCGACCCCATGGACTGCAGCCCACCAGGATACTCTGTCCATGGGATTTTCCAGGCAATAGTACTGGGGTGGGGTGCCATTGCCTTCCCCCTCTTTGACATGAATAAGTTATAAATAATATATTCATAATTAATGTAGTTAATATATTTATTTTATTTTAGAATGACCACACGTGTCAGTTCTTTCCATAGTGTACATTTGAGCTCAAACTAGAAATGACATCATTTTGATTTCTTACATTACAAACTACCAGTTTCATGTGGATATTTGAGAACTGAATATTTGCTCAGTTTATAACAAGGTCAACTGATAATTCTTAAAACACCTGGTTAGTGATGGACAAAAGCCTACTTTTTTACAGCTAATGAAGAATTAGCTTCTAACTTGAAGTTAATTAACTTCTAAGATGAAGAATATTTTAAAGAGAAATATGTTAAATTAGTATCTGTGGCCTATTCCATTACTATCTTTAGTCATAGAAACATTTATCAATCCTTTGAAACAAGGTAGGCACTGTGCCAGGTTCTGCAGATGCCCTGCTGAATAAAAGGGTATGCCCCGTTCCCTTGTGGGGAGTATCCAAATTGTGAAAGACACCAGTGCCACTCAAAGACTATACAATCAGCACTCTTCATTTGAATATTTCCCTGGTATTCATATAGATATAATCTCTTGAGAAAAACACCTAGAAAAATATCTGAACCAAAAGTCTTAATCCAGATGTTCACTCAGGCTAAGCAGATGCTTAATCACTGAAGAAGCAAGGTGGAAAATGTGGCAAACTGGCAGATGCATGCCCAGGCTAAAGGGACATGCTGCCACATGGAAATGTGGTCTTAGTGTTGCCAAAGCATCACATGTTTTCTAGTGAAGCCAGACTCTGAAATGTTGAAACGCAATTTAAAAATTATGGGGCCAAACAGAAATAGATGAAGATTTGGCCTGCAAGCCACCAATATATTAAAAAAAAAAAATGGGAGAGCTAGGTTTATGATGATCTGATTTAATACCATCAATTCAAATCTTAGGTAATTTCTTATAAGCAAATTCCAGAATCTCTCCTGAGCACCACCTGTCTATGCAATGTGTAACCTACCCAGCAGGCGGTGTTTGACAGTGACACTCTAGGAGTGCTAATCTTCATAAAGTGTGTTATATTTCATTTTCATATGATAATGACCATTATTCTCTGCCTCTTCCACTTGTAATAAACTCTACTGTTCAAACTAAGTGTACTATATGGTTTCTTCAACTTTAAAATTTTAATTTATTGTATCTGTCATGTAATTATGTTGTAATACTAGGGCACAGAAAACCCTTTAATTTTCACTAACTCTTGTTTGAACTTCTTATTCATTTTTCTTGTCATAAATGAAGAAGTCATTCACGGTTTAAATCTTATTTGATATTCTATGGTCTGCTTTGAAATTTCTTCAAGCTAAAATCATCATTATCCTGCCATATAGTATTTGGACACAATGGGGAATTGATCAACAATTTGTTCATATGCTCTTTCTTGAGAAAGGAGTTTCCTGTGAAAAGTTCTACCTTTCCAGTACTCTTTTTTTTTGGAGAAAAAAAAAGGCGGAGGTGGGGGATTCTTAGTTAGCACGTTAATTCTTACAAAAGGTTCTCAATCTTTAAAGTCTGCCCTATTTGAACTCTAGGCATAGGTTCCATATTTGGTCACTAGTCAGCATGAGTGTTCTTTAGGACCTAGTTAAAGCTCACATGGGCTTCCCTGGTGGCTTAGATGGTAAAGAATCTGCCTGCAATATGAGAGACCCAAGTTTGATCCTTCTCTTGAGTAGATCTCCTGGAGAAGGAAATAGCTACCCACTCCAGAATTCTTGCCTGGAGAATTCCATGGATAGAGAAGCCTCGTGGGCTACAGTTCATGGGATAACAAAGAGTTGGACACAATGAGTGACTAACACTTTCACTTTCACTTTCAGTGCTCACATGTTTGGGGGTTAACTCTTATCTAGAACCCTGTTGAGAGAAACAGTCCTTTCCTTCCCCCAGAAATTCCAAGGCTACTTCTTAGAAAGCTGTATAAATGGGCCACGTTGCTTGGATTGCCATAAAATTAACTGAATGAATTTCACTCTGGAACAATATCCCCATTCTATCAGAATGTACTAAAATGAAGAGCTTTAGGTAAGTATTATCATATTCACTGAAGCTGTTATGAGTGGTGGTTGGTTAGTTGCTAAGTCATGCCCAACTCTTGCGACCCTATGGACTATAGTCCTTCAGGCTTCTTTGTCCTTGGGATTTCCCAGACAAGAATACTGGAGTGGGTTGCCATTTCCTTCTCCAGAGGATCTTCCCAACCTAGAGCGTCAACCTGTGAATCCCCCATTGCAAGCAAGTAGTCTGTATTATAAGTGGATTCTTTACCACTGAGCCACCAGGGAAGCTCTTACGAGGTAGAAAATGTCTATCAAATTAAGCAGAAAAAGCTGCTCACAGGTAGAGGGTATATTAAATTTAAAACAAAGTCAAAGCTCAAATTTAACAATGATTGTGGTGCTCTACTTATATTTTTTATTGATCTCAACTCTCTTACTCTCATTTATAATGTTCAAGGTTCTACCTTTTTTGTTTTACATTTTATTTTACTGATTCTTCTTGAGTGTAGTCTTCCAGGCTCTATGGCAGAATTTGTTCTTAAAGACCCTGATAGCTCAGTTGGTAAGAATCTACCTGCAATGCAGAAGACCCCGGTTCAATTCCTGGGTTGGGAAGATCCCCTGGAGAAGGGATAGGCTACCCACCCCAGTATTCTTGGGCTTCTCTTGTGGCTCAGCTGGTAAAGAATCTGCCTGCAATGCGGGAGGCCTGGGTTTGATCCCTGGGTTGGGAAGATCCCCTGGAGAAGGGAAAGGCTACCCACTCCAGTATTCTAGCTTGGAGAATTCCATGGACTGTATAGTCCATAGGGTCACAAAGAGTCGGATAAACTGAGCAACTTTCACTTTCACAAGCAATTAAATATAATCACTGACAGCTTCTATCTATTTTACTTTGATGAACCTAGTACTTTATATATTTCCAATATTTGCTTTCTTACTACTTTTTCTCTAGGCTATTAAGTTCTCAAATTTTAAATATTAGCTTCTTAAGAAGCTTGGAAAGGAGAAAAATAACAAGATATTGCCTAGGATGAAATTCAAGGAATGTCATGATGATCTTTCCTTCTCTAACACTTGTTTTTATCAAATTTGTGAAATCCATAAATGATAAATCCTGGACTGTGATTATTAGAATTCCTTCTGGTCACAATAAGTCTAAATTTTCTTAAAAAAAAAAAAAGCAAGAAAGATATAATTAGAAAACTCCAAAGTAGTGCCAAGGAGCTATCAGGGTCATTCAGTTTTAACCTCCCAGAAGTTTAAAATTTGAATAACCGTCCTTTCAAGGAAGGTCAGTGATTTTAAACTGCAAAACTCTCGAAGAGAAAAAAAATGAGTGAGGTGGCTTCCTTGTCAATTAAATAGTAAATTTTCAGATGGCACAAACTGCCATTTTAAGTCAATTCAACAGAAATACAACAGGATTGAAATGTGTGGTCACACGTAGCTTAATGGTAAGGCTTATTTTATAATTCTGCATTGGGTAATGGAAGCCACCTGCCAAACGTGGTACAAGTGTGAGAAGGACATTTGCCTTCATAGGTAAAGGAAAAGCTTTCAAGGAAATTAAAGTGAAATGAATATAACCTAGGAGATTTGAATAACCAGCCAAACTTTTGTCAAATCTTACTCTAACTTACTTTGTATATTAATGGCATTAGTCTTGCACCTTTCCCTGTCAAGCTATATATGAAAATATGAGCATTTAATATGGGAAGTCTGTGATTAAAACCTTAAGGTAAATGTTTAAAATACAGTTGGAATAGAATATTTGCAAGAAGCAATTATATTGTGACAGATCTTTCTGAATGCAAAATACTCTGTTGTTCCAATAATGCTCTAATTCTCTTTCTCTGAATCTCTCTGTCTCTGGTTCTATATTTTTTCAATAGCACTATGTCCACAAAAACATTTTAAATTAACTAGTTTACCTGGTCTGCCACCTATGAAACCATGCCAGGATTTTATTAAGAAATGAAGCACTTTATAATAATTAAGAAACTTTTTTGTTTTTATCATGAATATTTTCATGCATTGTAAAAAGTTTGGAATCCTTTTCTCCTCACCTGGTAAAAGAGTTTGTGTGTCCATTGAGTTTGCTAACTTTTCTTGCACACTTACATCTTAGCCAATATCTTGTTCAACATTTAGCAAAGAACACACTTTTATAATACTAGTCAAAATGTACCCCAGTCCTATTAAAAAGTTAAACAGAAGTTTAAATCTGATGTCTAAATATTTCCCAAATAGCAATAATGTGTATTCAATTGAGAGAAGGAATTCTTAACAATTGAGAATGGATGCATGTACTATAATCCTGCTTACAATGAAATTACATGAGTATTTTACTGTGCAGTATGTCAGGGTGGAAAGAGAACATAATTTCCTCAAGTGAAGAGAATATTTTTTAACCAAATATCCAACTCTCTAATGAAAAGTTTGAAAATTAACATAATTTTGCATGAAATCACTCTATTCCTCAAAATGCAGGTGTGTTCAAGCCCACGTGAACAATATTCTTAATAAAATAAATAAGCAAGGGATTCACTGAATAAATGAATGAAATGAACAAACAGAAATGAGAAGGAATCACTTAAATTAGTGGATACCTGAGGCTTTAAAACATTCATACTTTCCTCATCTATGTTTATACAACATTTAACTTTTCAGGAGTTAAATTAACACACAATTAACTACCTGTGAAAATGAATACTTTTATAACATGTTACAAAAGACTAATAAAACTGTCCCTCAGAATAATTTCCCTGATAAAACTATGCTGTCCACAATCTACTTTATGTAGATTGTAAAGTCAGAAGCCGCATTTGGAAGAAGATATGGGAGATATGAGTAGGTATGATTAATACTTTCATTATTATATTTTTCTTCATTTTTCAAGTATTTCAACAGTTAAATACATGTTTTGCAATATGAAAAAATTAAAGAACTTTAAATGTTACCAAATAATTAAAATAAAGTCTCTAATATACAAGTGTCCTAATATATAAATTCTCAGAACAAAGCCTAAGGTCTCTGGTCCCCAAATACTTCTGGAAATTATCTTTATTTTTCCTTCTTGTGCTGCTAAGTCGCTTCAGTCATGTCCGACTCTGTGCGACCCCAGAGATGGCAGCCCACTAGGCTCCTCTGTCCCTGGGATTCTCCAGGCAAGAACACTGGAGTGGGTTGCCATTTCCTTCTCCATTTCCTTCTTGTCCTTGTCAACTAATTGCTACCTGGGACCAGCATTTTTTCCCAGCATGTCTCCTATTTGTTAACCATTAATTTGAGTCAGCATGTCGTCCTTAAAGGTAAAATCAGCAAAAGTGAAAAAGGGAAGACCAAACTATTGCTTCTTCCCTTTGCTTGAAATGGTAATGCTTTCTGGCTCTCTGCACAATACCGTGTGGTCTAGGTAAAGCCTTTCTGAAATAGTTTTTAGGATCTATGACTTAGAGTAGCCTGAATCTGTTTTTCCTCTGTTTTAGAATATTCTGCCTTGGATAAACAAATCTCATTTTTAGTATGCTTTTGTGCTTTTGCTCTTCAATATAAAGTATGAAGAATAAAGAAAAAAAAAACTTAAAAACCTTAAAAAACCAAAGTAGCAGGTATAGAAGAGATTCATTTTACGTCCTGTAACTTTCCCCTCTGCTGTTTATACTGAAACCTTTGTTGCTGTTATTTAATCACTACATTTTGTCTGACTCCTTTGCAACCCCGTGGACTGTAGCCCATCAGGTTCCTTTGTCCATGGGATTATCCAAGCAAGAATACTAGAGTAGGTTGTCATTTCCTTCTCTAGGGGATCTTCCTGACCCAGAGATCAAACTCATGTTTCCTGCTTGGCAGACAGATTTCTTTACCGATGAGCCACCGGGGAAGCCGAAGTAAAACCTTTAAGAAACCTTAATATTATATTGCATGTTCTGTTCAGGGAAAGTAGTATAAAGGAAATTAATGAGAACTAATTATTTTGCACTTGATTAGGAATGTTAGAAATAGTTATCTTAAATAATAAGACATTGGTTAGAAAGAAAAAGCAACAAGCAATGCCTTGTAAGCACTGTTCTAAATGAGGTGCTCTTGTAGGTACCAGGATAGAGAAGAGGCCTGTGGTTATCTTTTTTTTCTAATTTTGGGCAAATATTAGGTAGGTGAAAAATTAATTACAGTTTTGGACCTTGAATTTTAAATCATTATAACTAGGCTCAAACACATCTTTATTAATCAAAATAGGAACCATACAGTCAACACATTTTGTTGTTTATTCCTGTAGCATAAAAATCCATGTTTCAGGATTCGATGAACTCTTGTAAAGCATTTTTTCCCTGCAAAAAGTTGTTGAGATGCTTGAAGAAGTAGTGCTCAGTTGGCCAGAAATCAGTGACTATGGTGGAAGAGGTATAACTTTGCGGTCCAATTTGTTCAACTTTTGAAGCGTTGATTGTGTGACCTGCAGTATGGCATTGTCCTGGGGAAGAAATGAGCCCTTTCTATTGACCAATGCCTGCTGCTGGCCTTGCCATTTTTGGTGCATCTCATCAACTTGCTGTGGGGAAGGCAATGGCACCCCACCCCAGTACTCTTGCCTGGAAAGTCCAATGGACGGAGTAGCCTGGTGGGCTGCAGTCCATGGGGTTGCTAACAGTCAGACAGACTGAGCGACTTCACTTTCACTTTTCTCTTTCATGCATTGGAGAAGGAAATGGCAACCCACTCCAGTGTTCTTGCCTGGAGAATCCCAGGGATGGGGGAGCCTGGTGGGCTGCCATCTATGGGGTCACACAGAGTTGGACACGACTGAAGTGACTTAGCAGCAGCAGCAGCATCAATTTGCTGATCATACTTCTCAGATGTAATGATTTCTCAGGAATTCAGAAACCTGCAGCGGATCAGACAGGTAGTAGGCCACCAGGCAGTGGCCATGAGCATTTTTAGGTGCAAGTCAGGCCTTGGGAAGTGCTTTGGAG
>SJYX01005964.1:402342-429934 GCA_006410675.1 Oreotragus oreotragus | reverse complement strand
TGCTGTGCAGGGCCACCCAAAATGGATGGGTCATAGCAGAGAGTTCTGACAAAATGTGAAGGTACACCACCCCTGTCTCTTATACACATCTAGATGTGTATAAGAGACAGCGCTAACAGTCAGACAGACTGAGCGACTTCACTTTCACTTTTCTCTTTCATGCATTGGAGAAGGAAATGGCAACCCACTCCAGTGTTCTTGCCTGGAGAATCCCAGGGATGGGGGAGCCTGGTGGGCTGCCATCTATGGGGTCACACAGAGTTGGACACGACTGAAGTGACTTAGCAGCAGCAGCAGCATCAATTTGCTGATCATACTTCTCAGATGTAATGATTTCTCAGGAATTCAGAAACCTGCAGCGGATCAGACAGGTAGTAGGCCACCAGGCAGTGGCCATGAGCATTTTTAGGTGCAAGTCAGGCCTTGGGAAGTGCTTTGGAGCGTCTTCTCTGTCCAGCCCCTGAGCCAGTCACCGCCAGCTGTCATAAAGCCCACTTTTCAGCGCGTGCCACAACCAATCGAGAAATGGTTTGTTGTTGTTGCACAGAAGAAGAGATGACACTTCAAAGTGCCAATGTTTTTGATTTTAGTTAATTCATGAGGCACCCATTTTTCAAGCTTTTTCATCGTTCCAATTTGCTTCAAATGTTGAATGACCATAAAATGGTCAACACTGAGTTCTTTGGCAACTTCTCACGCTGTTGAAGAGGATCAGCTTCTATGATCCTCTCGGTTGGTCCCTGTCAAACATGGCCAGCCACTGCGTTTCTCATCTTCAAGGCTCCCATCCTCTTTGCAAAGCTTCTTGAACCACCACTGCGCCGTCTGTTTGTTAGCAGTTCCTGGGCCAAAGCATTGTCAATGTTGCGAGTTGTCTTCTGTTTTACAACCCATTTTGAACTTGAATAAGAAAATCGCTCAAATTTGCTTTTTGTCTAACATCATTTCCCTAGTCTAAAATAAATATCAAATAAATAGTAAGTAATGTCATTAGCAAAAAGACATACAGCAGGCAACAAGCAGTAAAATGTATTATGTACACACATAGTTATGTATAACATAAATCTAACTACATTTATTTTAGAATATATTTCAGTATCAAACAGCAACATTCAACAATCCAAAAATTGCATTTACTTTTGCACCAAACTAATAAGTTCCATTCTGAGAGAATGGATAGGAAGCCTAATCAAGACTCCTATTAGGCTGAATTCTCTAATCAAGATTTAACAACAATAAACCTGTTGTTTTGAAACTCTGATACCATGTCTCCTCCTCAATCTGTTCCATGTTGGAGGCAGAGGCAGAAGGAATTCAAGCCCACCAGTAGATAAGACAGACTTTTTCCTTTGCTGTGGAAAATACAGTTTTTTGTTGTAGTGAAGAGTCATCAAACTGTTGCACAAGCAAAACTTTACTCAAATTAGGATAGAAAGTGAAAGAAAGTGAAATCACTCAGTCGTGTCTGACTTTTTGCGACCCCATGGACTGTAGTCTACCAGGGTCCTCTGTCCATGCGATTTTCCAGGCAAGAGTACTGGAGTGGGTTACCATTTCCTTCTCCAAGGGATCTTCCCAACCCAGGGATCAAACCTCGGTCTCCCACATTGCAGGCAGACGCTTTACCATCTGAGCCACCAGGGAAGCCTCTGCTGCTGCTGCTAAGTCACTTCAGTCATGTCCGACTCTGTGTGACCCCATAGACGGCAGCCCACCAGGCTCCCCCATCCCTGGGATTCTCCAGGCAAGAATACTGGAGTGGGTTGCCATTTCCTTCTCCAGTGCATGAAAGAGAAAAGTGAAAGTGAAGTCGCTCAGTCTGTCCGACTGTTAGCGACCCCATGGACTGCCTCAGATTAGGATAAATGTTCTATAAAAGATCTTGTGGGAGCATCTACCAAGAGAACCTGACCAGCTCTGGCAGGTCAGGGCAAGCTTTCTTGAGAAAGGGAGCTTTGAGCTGAACTCAGAAAGATGAATTGTTGAGGCTACCCAGGTAGATGGAGAGAGAAGTGGGAGTGTACTATACAAAGGGAAGAACTTGGGCAGAAGCAGCTTGGCACAATCATTGAATAGAGAGGTCCACCTGGTTGATGTGTAAAAGCAAGTAAGTAGATGACAGTGAGGTAGGCAGGGGCTTCCTTTCTTATCCCTGGAATAATGGGAAACCATTTAGTGATTTTAAGCCAGAATCAGATCTTTGTTTTTAAACTAATCAGTAAGGCTTCAGTGAGATGAATGTTTCAAAAGGATGCAAGAATAGATGTGAAGAAAGTTTCTAGGAGATCATTACAAGAGCCAAGACCCTGTGACTCTCTCGTCCTTCACCAGAAAGCTTTAAAACTCTGAGAGTCCTCAACCAACTGTGTAGTCAGTGGGAAAGAATATGTCCTGATTTCAAGTGCACTGTGGAGATGCAGCCTTAGTATATCTGGCTGGGAATATGCCTGCACATTTCCAATAGAACTAATGTCAATTGGTTCTTCTCATGCTAACATCACAGTATGCCCCAATACACACGGCTAAAGTGCATCTTTGGAGGCTAGTTGAAGGAAGCATCACCTTTTTCAAATTTTCCTTGGACCTATTTTTTATTGACTCTCCAACATGACTGGACTCACTCCTCTTTCAGGAGGAAGCTACCATTATTTGGCAGTTCTTTATTTCTACCTCTGACCTTTCCTCTTTATCCCAGATAAATACTTTCAATTGACTCTTCACACCTAATGTTTCCTGTATATTTTGAAGATATCTCAAACTCAACATTTTTAATACTATACTTGTTTTTTAATCCACTTTGAATTTCATATCTCATTAATGGTGAGAAATACAAAGTATTGTCATCATTTGTCACTCTTGAATACTAATCAAGCTCACCTTAGAACTATTGATACCTTAAAATTGCTTCTTCCTCCTCTTCTAATAATAATAAATAATAATGATAATAACAATAATAACTAATGCTTATTAAGAGCTTAATATGCATTTGAAAACTATGCTGAACACTTTATATTCACTTAATCCTCACAGTGATCATGTGTTATTATCATCCCACTATTCAGAGGAAATTGAGACTTCAGAAAAGTTATATTATGTTGTATCAAAACTCAGGGGTATCAGGCTCTTCACCATATCTTATCTCTTCAGGTTCATCTCTCACAATCCATCCAACTCCTACAGTTCAGTGATAATCAACCTCTTGACTATTTTCTAAATATGCCACACTCCTTAATGACTCTGAAAATAAGCTATTTCTGACTCAATTTTTAAGGTCAACCTAAATGTTAGCTCCTTTATGAAACCTCTAACTTTCCTGTACCACTCCTATTCATCTCCATGGTTCTTTAACTGAAGTTTCTATCCTATAGATAACTAACTTCAGGTTACAATTATTTGTTTATAAGTATGTCTTCTCAGGAGAGTTTTAGTTTTCCAGGGATAGACAAATATCTTATGCTTAGAGTCCAGAACAGTTCCTGGAAAGTGGCAAGAATTCTGTTACTTTTTACTAAAAGAGTGGTGATAGCTAACATCTATCTATCCCTAGCACTGTTCTAAGTTCTCACACATATTGTTCGTTTAATCCTCACAACAGCCCTACTAAGAAAGTACACTTATCCCCATTTCACACATAAAGAAGTTGAGAATCAAAGAGATTAAATAACTATCACAGAAATTATAAATTGTCTCCTAATACCTGTTCTTCAATTTTCTCTCATGGAAATAAAATCCACATTTTTAAAGTGGTCTTATGGCTATCCAGAACCATGACTTTAATTCCTTTAAGGCTTCTAACTAGGTAGCCCTTGAAGATCCGAACCTTGGCTGTGCTATTAAAAGAAAGAAGGTATGTATCTACTTCTATTTTTCTCCTTTTCTTTTGGATGAAATGAGAAAACAGTGGTGGTCATCAGGGAAGACACAGAGGGGATAGCACTCTAGAGAGAGCAGAGCAGCATGCAAAGCAATCTGAGCTCCTGAAGACCTTATAGAGCAGATCCATTTTGATAGATTATTCCCAAAGATGGCCCCAATAATTCCTCCCATTTTGCAAGTACTTTTGCAATATAATTTTGCCATCTTATCGGCAAGAGGTAATTTCTGTTTAAATCTGGGCTGAGTCTGTGACTTGCTTAAGCCAACAGAATGGAGCAGAAATGACCCTGTGACCTTCCGACCTGGACCTGAAGAAGCCTTGCTCCCTCTGCATTCATCCTCTTGGAAGACAAGCAGTCATGTCGATAAGTTCATGACAGACTACCAAATGATGGGAGACCACATACAAAGAGATAGGTCACATGTTGGAGAATCAAGTGGCTATAACTGCAGGCAGCACAAAAGCACTAGGCATATGGCACTAGGGCATCTGGCTATCTGAGACTTACTCACATTAGCCCAGCTGATAGGATGTGAAGCAGAGATGAGCCTTCCTCACTGAGCCCTGCCCAAATTCCTGACTCTCATACTGACACCTCTTTCTAAGCTCCAAAGTTTTGAGGCTGTTATATGATAGACAGTAATATAACTAAAACAAACACTGTGCCAGCTAGACTTAAGGAAAGAAACTTTTAATATTGCAATTAGCCACTGTCATTTTGTGTCTCTGGGACATGAGTGAAGCCTATATTCTAGCTACTACAGTAACTTAACCAAGTTCCCACATTAAGAGGCTCCGAAAAAAGACTAGAAGCAAAGCAGCCTAGCTCCAGATCCTAGGTTCTGAACCACAAAAGTATTCTTTCTGAAAGGAAAGGAGGAAAAGGAAAGAAAAAGACCCATTTATTTATGGGAAAACATATTTGTTTTAAATAGCCAATGAAATATTTTCTACTATCAGGTAAAGTCTGCTTTAATGGTTTACAATAATTATAAATTGACACAGACTTCCTATTTGGCTAACAGGTGACACCTATACTCTAATTTCAATCTTTATTAATATTTTTATACAAAAGACTTAATTTCACTTGAGAGAAATATCATAGCTATCTTGACCCTTATTAAATTATAAATTTCTTCAAAGCTCAAACTTTATCATGTTTTAAGTCCTTCACAGCCTCTAACAGATCATTTTGCCCATTATGAATATTCAGTAACTATTAAGGTATTTTCTTGATTTGTTTAAAGTACAAAAATGATGAACACTTAGAAAATGGTAATTGTCTTAAATTTCACATTACTTTGAATACCTGAGGAAAAAATTAATGAAGTTTTACTTTATTGAGCTTTAAGAATATGTCAACAAATTAAATAATATTACAACAAACTCCAGGAGACTGTCTTAATACTTTTATTTTATCAGAACTTTGTATGACATATGAAGCTTAAATAAATAATCCATCACCTTAAATTTATAAATTATTATTTTAACATTAAATGATAATGTTTAATAATTACTAAATGTTTAACAATTATTATTTTAACATGCAATTATAAATTTAACATTATTTGTTCTCATCGACTAAAATTTGCCTGGCATGCAAAAGGACTACATACTATGTATAATTATGTTTTCTAGACTAGTTATTCTCTTGAGAATTGTGAAATATCAAAATAAAGTCATATCACTAATTTGATTGTTGCCTAAGTGTGAGGAAATGGGAAGATCAGTGGATGAGGCGATAACTCAGCATCTATGAGGCAACGGGAAAGAAATGGGCTTTTACAGTTCTGAGCTGAGCCCATCTATGTGGAGAAGGCAAAGGCACCCCACTCCAGTACTCTTGCCTGAAAAATCCCATGGATGGAGGAGCCTGGTAGGCTGCAGTCCATGCGGTCGCTAAGAGACGACACAACTGAGCGACTTCCCTTTCACTTTTCACTTTCACGCATTAGAGAAGGAAATGGCAACCCACTTCAGTGTTCTTGCCTGGAGAATCCCAGGGACGGGGGAGCCTGGTGGGCTGCCGTCTCTGGGGTCGCACAGAGTCGGACACGACTGAAGCGACTTAGCAGCAGCATGTAGCTTCCAAGCTCTTGCTACTTAAACTTCTCTATCTTATTTTTGCAAATGTAATGGATAGAAGGGTAGCTATCTTACATAAATATTGGAAAGCATAAAAGAGCAAATGTATGAAAAGCACCTAACCCAGCATCTCACAATACAGTAGATAAGCGATCAACAGCAATACATTTTATTCTTATTTTGGTGCCCTAAGAAATCTAATATCTTGATGGCCCGCTTTTTTCTTTTTTTCTTCTAAGAGAAAAGGGGACTGACTTTGATTAGGACACCCAGTTCTGATTTCAACAACTTACAGTTTTTTAAAGAAGAAGACTTTATAGTGTTGATTGTTTTTTTTCCCCATGTAAGGAAGTAATGACTGAAAAAGCTTTCCCTTTGGACCTCCTGTTTGTTTGTTTTTGCCACAAAGCCACTTTATCAGGATGGGCATTTGTCTACAGGCTGTGTTTGGGGACCACTGGATTAAACGCTGTTCTGTTGCCCAGTTCCTTTGCAACTGGAAAACAGTTTGATTCTATAAATCTATGCCTGTCTAATTACACAGATGTACACAGATAATTTCTTGAATATAAATTAAAAATAAAATTTACTTATAAATAAGATATAAAAGAAAGAGTATGGGGGAAATGTTCAAGATCTACACAATTAATTTAAATGTTGACAAATTTAGCAATCTACTTTCCTTTAAAACCCTAACAGCTACTCAAAAGGTGACAATTTTTGAAAACATATTAACCTTCTTTTATTTATACATAGGAATAAAAGCTAATAGTGGAGTGAGTTTGGGCTTTGAAATTGTACAGAATTGCCTATTAACACTGGTTCATCAGTCATAATTCTGTGAGAAGCTGCCTGAGCACTTCATCTCTCAGAGCATCTGTATTCTTCTGGGGAAACTGATCACAGTTGTCTCAAGGGCACTTGTAAGAAGTAAGATAAGAAAGCCTGCAGAGAGTAATACTTAGTCAGTGCTTGGTAAATTTATTTTTAAATGCATGTCTTTCCACCTTTTTTTCTTTTCCCAGTTTGCTCAGGAGATGCTCTGTGTATACTTGTTGTCCCAGTCAAATTAATGATAGTGCTCCTTTTCACATTCCTAAGTGCACAAGTTTGGATGAAAATTTAAACAGTGGTCCTCATTGTGAAAGAATCCTCCCCATGGTGTGTCCTTTGAGGCTTAACCTTCATTCTTAGGCCAAGCTTTTCAAGCAGTTATTTTAAAAAATATAAAGATTAAGTGAATACTTTGCGTTTGTAAGAGAGGAGAACAGAACAATACCGTTCAGCTGCCTGGGGAATCATATCCTTCATCCACAATTTACATCCTTCACCTACTATTTACTAGCTATACTACAAGGTCAAACTGTTTAATCCTTCTGAGTATTTGGTTTTCATCCCTTATCTAAATTGGTGACATGAAGATTAAAGGAGATAATAAAGTATCTTGTAGAATACATGATACTCAATAAATGTTCAATATGTGATTGTAATTATATTCTTATTTTAACACATGTGTTCATACACTAATTGAATAATGTACATTCATATGATATTTCTGGGGACATGTGTGTATATAAAGTAAAAATGTGGATGCTTTCTGAGCCCTCCAAAAAACTCTTCTAAGAATTCTATAAAGGAAATAAGCATGGGTTTACATATTGGCAAAGGAAATGGCAATCTACTCCAGTATTCTTGCCTCGAAAATCCCATGGAGAGAGGATCCTGGTGGGCTGTATTCCATGGGGTTACTTTACAGCTTTGCTTAAGTATAATTGATGCCTATGAACCATACATAATGTTCATAATTTGTTTAATTTTGACAATTTACCTACTTCTGAAACTATCAGCACAATCAAGATAATGACCACTCATCATCCCTAAAAGTTTCAACTTGTTTATTATAGTCTATTTTGTCCTCTTCCTATTCTTCAGTTCAGTTCAGTTGCTCGGTAGTGTCCGACTCTTTGTGACCCCATGAATCGCAGCATGCCAGGCCTCCCTGTCCATCACCAACTCCTGGAGTTCACTCAGACTCACGCCCATCGAGTCCGTGATGCCATCCAGCCATCTCATCCTCTGTCATCCCCTTCTCCTCCTGCCCCCAATCCCTCCCAGCATCAGAGTCTTTCCAACGAGTCAACTCTTTGCATGAGGTGGGCAAAGTACTGGAGTTTCAGCTTTAGCATCAGTCCCTCCAAAGAAATCCCAGGGCTGATCTCCTTCAGAATGGACTGGCTGGATCTCCTTGCAGTCCAAGGGACTCTCAAGAGTCTTCTCCAACACCACAGTTCAAAGAATCAATTCTTTGGCGCTCAGCTTTCTTCACAGTCCAACTCCTGTCTCTTATACACATCTNGAAAATCCAATGGACGTAGGAGCCTGGTGGGCTGCAGTCCATGGGGGCGCTAACAGTCGGACAGACTGAGCGACTTCACTTTCACTTTTCTCTTTCATGCATTGGAGAAGGAAATGGCAACCCACTCCAGTGTTCTTGCCTGGAGAATCCCAGGGACGGGGGAGCCTGGTGGGCTGCCGTCTATGGGGTCACACAGAGTCGGACACGACTGAAGTGACTTAGCAGCAGCAGCAATGCTATTCTTCATGGTAATCATAAACACTATATAATAATCTACATTCTCAAAATGATACTCTCTTTCACACAATGAATTTTAAGTATGGAGAAATTGGTTTAAATTTATATATATACACATATATATATATATATCAGATTTTAAAACTGCATCCTTAATCTGTGTTCTCTGTGATCTATATGAAATACTTAATCTTGAACTTTTTTTCAAATTATATATATGCCATGGAGTATAATTAGAAATTTATACTGTAAATAAAACAGGTTTCAAAAGTCATTTTAGACTAGTGACGGTATCATTACAACTAAAAATAATAATTAAAAATTAAAGAAAATAATTAGCATGACTTTTAGTTTTAAAATCAGATAGATATTTTACTAATAGTTATAAAAACTGGAATAGTGCTTGCCCTCAGACCCAAACAAATGTGCCTATTTCACTAATTTCAGAGCGATAGGTAATTTTCAAAGAAAATCAGATTTTTTCAATGTACAAAGCAATATCCAAAAAAACTAACTTTCACTACTTACGTATAAAATTGCACATATCAAACACATGTTGTTCTTGTTGCTCAGTCACTCAGTCATATCCATGCAACCACAGGGACTGCAGTACGCCAGGCCTCCCTATCCTTCACCATCGTCTGGAACCTACTCAGACTCATGTCCATTGGGTTGGTGATGCCCCCTTTGTGGTCCCCTTCTCCTCCTGCCTTCAATCTACCCCAGCATCAGGGACTTTTCTAATGAGTCAACTCTTCACATCAGGCGGCCACAGTACTGGAGTTTCAGCTTAAGCATCAGTCCTTCCAATGAATATTCAGAACTGATTTCCTTTAGGACTGACTGGTTGGATCTCCTTGCAGTCCAAGGGACTCTCAAGAGTCTTCTCCAGCACCACAGTTCAAAAGCATCAATTCTTCGGTGCAAGGGACTCTCAAGAGTCTTCTCCAACACCACTGTTCAAAAGCATCAATTCCTCAGTGCTCAGCTTTCTTTGTGGTCCAACTCTCACATTTATACATGACTGGAAAAATCACAGCTTTGACTATATAGACCTTTGTCAGCAAAGTAATGAATCTGCTGTCTAGGTTTGTCCTAGCTTTTCTTCTGCAAGGAGCAAGCATCTTAATTTCATGGCTGCAGTCACCTTCTCTAGTGATTCTGGAGCCTAAGAAAATTAAGTCTGTCACTGTTCCCGTTATTTCCCCATCTATTTGCCATGAAGTAACGGGACTGGGAGAAGAAGGGAATGACAGAGGATCAGATGGCTGGATGGCATCAGCGACTCAATGGACAGGAGTTTGGGTGAACTCTGGGAGTTGGTGATGGACAGGGAGGCCTGAGGTGCTGCAATTCATGGGGTCTCAAATAGTTGGACACGACTGAGCAACTGAACTGAACTGAACTGAATGGGACCAAATGCCATGATCTTTGTTTTTCGAATGTTGACTTTTAAGCCAGTTTTTTTTTTTTACTCACCTCTTTCATCTTTATCAAGAGGCTCTTTAGTTCCTCTTCATTTTTTGCCATAAGGATGGTGTCATCTGCCTAACTGAAGTTCTTGATATTTCTCCTGGCAATCTTGATTCCAGCTTGTGCTTCATCCAACCTGCATTTTTCATGATATAACCTGCATATAAGTTATATAAGCAGCGTAACGATATACCATCTTGACATATTCCTTTCTCAATTTTGAACCAGTCTGTTGTTCCATGACTGGTTCTAACTGTTGCTTCTTGGCCTGAACACAGGTTTCTCAGGAGGCAGGTGAGGTGGTCTGGCTTTCCCACCTCTTCAAGAATTTTCCACAGTTTGTGTGATCCACACAGCCAAAGGCTTTAGCATAGTCAATGAAGCAGCAAATGTGAAAGTGAAATTCCAACTCTTTGTGAACCCATGGACGGTAGCCTGTCAAGCTCCTCTGTTCATGAAATTCTCCAGGCAAGAATACTGGTATGGATAGTCAATCATTCCCTTCTCCAGGGATCTTCACAACCCAGGGATCAAACCCAGGTCTCCTCATTGCAGGTGGATTCTTTACCATCTGAGCCAGCAGGGAAGCTCAAGTATTCTGGAGTAGGTAGCCTATCCTTTCTCCTGAGGATCTTCCAAACTCAGGTATCTAACTGGGCTCTCCTACATTGCAGACAGATTCTTTACCAGCTGTGCTACCAGGGAAGCCCCAGTGAAGAAGCAGTAGATGTTTTTTTCTGATATTCTCTTGTTTTTTCTATGATCCAATGGATGTTGGCAATTTGATCTCTGGTTCCTCTGCCTTTTATAAATCCAGCTTGANGCTCTCCTACATTGCAGACAGATTCTTTACCAGCTGTGCTACCAGGGAAGCCCCAGTGAAGAAGCAGTAGATGTTTTTTTCTGATATTCTCTTGTTTTTTCTATGATCCAATGGATGTTGGCAATTTGATCTCTGGTTCCTCTGCCTTTTATAAATCCAGCTTGAACATCTCAAAGTTCTCAGTTCACATACTGTTGAAGCCTAGTTTAGAGCATGTTGGGCATTACTTTGATAGCATGTGAAATGACTGCAACTGTGCAATAGTCTGAACATTCTTTGGCATAGCCCTTCTTTTGGATTGGGATAAAAACTAACCTTTTCCAGTCCTGAGGTCACTGCTGAGTTTTCCAAATTTGCTGGCATATTGGGTGCAACACTTTAACAGCAACATCTTTTAGGATTTGAAATAGTTCAGCTGGAATTTCATCACCTCCACTAGTTTTGTTCATAGTGTTGTTTCCTAAGGCCCACCTGACTTCTTATTCTAAATTATCTGTCTTTAGGTGAGTGATCACACCACTGTGGCTGTCTGGGTCATGAAGATCTTTTCTGTATGGTTCTTCTGTGTATTCTTGCCACCACTTCTTAACATCTTCTGCTTCTGTTAGATTCATGCCTTTTCTGTCCTTTATTGTGCCTATCTTTGCATGAAATGTTTTCTTGGTATCTCTAATTTTTTTGAAGTGATCTTTCCTGTTCTATTGTTTTTCTCTTTTTCTGTGCATTCTTCACTTAGGATGGCTTTCTTATCTCTCCTTGCTATTCTTTGGAACTCTCCATTCAAATGGGTATATCTTTCCTTTCCTCCTTTGCCTTTCGCTTCTCTTCTTTTCTCAGTTATTTGTAAGGCCTCCTCAGACAACCATTTTGCCTTTTTACATTTCTTTTTCTTGGGGATGGTTTTGATAACCACTTCCTATACAATGTTACAAACCGCCATCCATAGTTCTCCAGGTATGCATTCATGTAATTGCCAAGTGTAGTACAGTGCTTGTTTAGTTATCTTACATAGATACTCTTATCTTCACTAGAAGGGGATGATGTTCTACAATTTTAGAAGAGAAATGCTAGCCTGAGAGCCATGGTATTATATTATTACTAATATATTAATTGCATTAATTGACACAATTACAAAGTAGTGTTAGCACATCAGTGAAGGCAGTGGCAACCCACTCCAGTACTCTTCCCTGGAAAATCCCATGGACGGAGGAGCCTGGTAGGCTGCAGTCCACGGGGTCGCACAGAGTCGGACACGACTGAAGCGACTTAGCAGAGGATCAAAGAATAGTGAGAGGTATGTCTGCTGTAGGGATGGAAGCTTGTGCACTCAGAACTCAACAGAAATGGCTTTCAGGGATGTAAAGATCTACTAAGTTGCAGAGATGTAACTGTGGTGTCTATTCTAAAGCATTAATTTTAAGATTCATTTTGTTTTATTGTTCATAGCTCTATTATTCAGAGTGGAATATTTAGTAACCAATTAATTCTTATACTGACAAATCCTAATATACTTCTGGAAGCAAGGGCATCAGATTGGAGGAGTCCCAACTATGATTCCTCCATGGCAGGATAATCCCCAGCTGATGATGTGTAAAATAGCTGGGAGGTTTCAAAGTCTCAGACTGGTGTCCTGAAAGCCAAATGCAGTCAGTCAAAGTGTTTTCCTTGATAATGATAGTACACAGGATATTTTAAAACAATTGAATTTGTATACCTTTAGAAGTAACCTGTAATCTCCAGTTTTGTCTTCCTCCATCAATTCCTAATTTATTAACAAAAGTTCTTTTTATTCATTGGTGGGCTTTGCTTGGCTCCCAAAGGCATATGAGTTTAAAACTCTTGAGCTATACTTGTTGTTCCTATTATCTATAAGTATTTGTTTGATATGATGTAGAACATATACACACAAGCACACATATATATTGTAAGTTAGCCTTTGCACAAAGTACATGCTCTACATATTCGAAGAGAGGGAAAAAAAAAAATAGTTAAGTGGAATTTGTTTCCCTATTCTAATAACAGACCTGGTCATTTGAATTCCTTAATATCCAATCTTAACAAAATGCTAATAATGCTTTATAAGCAGTAGTATAATACCCTGAATCAACTAAACTCCAATTTTACTAAAGAAAAAAAACTAATCTAATAGGAATGAGAGGTAATAATATGTATAGCACATCTTATAAATGGCATCCAAGACAAAACAAAATTACAATTATCTTCATTTCATGACGCAATAATTGTTGCCAGGAAAAGAAAATAAGGATATGACAGCTTAAAAGTCTATCAACTGAAAATGTGTAATGATTGCTGCTAAGAAATTGCATAACACATATTCCATTCACCTTCCCAAACAAACAACAGACTGAGCTTCAGATGTGTTGCCAGACTATTAGAGAATTATTCTTTGTTTTTATTTATTTAAATCTAGTGGAGTTCAGTGGCAAACATTCATCTTCTCTTTCTGTATAATATAGTGCAGCTTTTTAGTTAAAAACAAAATTAAAAAGGAAGAGAAACACATTCATATTTGTTAGGTTTAGGTAAACTAACTATGCATTGTAAAATAAAAACAGTGCCAAAATGTGCCTTTTTAGTACATTAATTATGATCTATTATTTCCTTTATGTTTAGAACACACGAGGGAAAAATAACATTTGTACCCATAGGTATACTAATGAGATTAGACTTGAAGCTTTTGAAATAAACCTCAAACAGCTATTACCAAGCCTTATTACTGTTTAGTAGCTTCGATCACACAGTCATTTAGTCACAAATCTGTGGCTATAGACCAAATCCATACAGACTTTTAAAAGGACATAAACACCTCAAGGGACAAAAAAAAAAAAAAGATGTCTGCAAAACCTTCCTTGAGGGGGAGTTCAACTACTTCCCGTGGCAGTTTGCACACGTTTTCCAGCATGAATTTCACTTATTTAAACAGGTGAAAGTAATTAGATTTTTTAAATGATTGTATTGTCAGTCGGTCTGCACTCTGACAGAAGAATTCATACTGACTGTAAAAACCCTAAAACTCATAAAAATAGGAATTTGGGGAAAAATGATTAGTAGCACATTTCTAAATTCACACACACACACAGAGGGAGAGAAAGAGAAATTAAATATATTCATTTTGTGTGTGTGTTATATCAAATAACCGTGGAATACAAACACAGAACTTTTTTTTTTTTTGGAAATAAGGTATGAGAAGTACCAAGCACTTTCTATAGGGACATTCTGATACTACATTAAAAACAGGAAATGTATACAAATAGTTGCTATCAACTGTACCGTGCTACAGCCTATTGTAAAAGTTAGATTGAAACAACTTAAAATCTCAGTAAACGGCTCTTGTCAGACCAGGTCTGACAATATCCTTTTAGAGATCTAAAGAGATTAATATTCTCTAAACACAGAAGTCATTTCAATGTAAAAAATTATACAATGAAAACTGCAGAGCTTTAATTTCTGAAAAGCCCAGCTAATTATATATTCCATGGCTCTCAGACTTCCTTACCAACAGTGGTACTCAATGAATATATAAATGTGGTATAGACCACATATAATTGTGGTATAAAAGTCTGTATGATTTGGTCACTCAGTGATACTCAGTGAAATATAAATAATGAAATTTCTATTTCACATTTTGTATTAGAATCAAAACTCAAGTCATTTTGAGCCTAACAGAAATTCACTGCGTATATTCTATAATCTACTTTTTCTAAAACTAAGGTTTTGATATATGATTAATTAGGCTGAAATAATAAAATAGGTTTTGGCTGTATTTAATTAAACTTACCATTTTTAAAAAAAGAATGAATCCAATTATACTAAGATCACCTCTTATGAAATGTCTGAGATGACCAAATGAAATATACAGTGTTTTTAAAGGAAAAGTTAGATTCAGTTTGTTAAACTGTATTTTTAAAACGCATGTAATGCTGTTTTGTATGACAGCATGCAGAAAGAAAAAAAAATAGAAGTGGATTCTAGCTATGTTCATATTAATTACATGATACAGCATGATTAGATGAGAGTAATTAGTGTATGCTAAAGTAAACTGAGTTTGAAAGCTTACTCAACATTATTAAGCACCCTTTTTGAAAGTAGTAAATAGCTTAATTTAATTTGTGCCGGTTAAAGCACACAGACTTCCAAAAACCAAGACAGTACTGAATTTACTCTTTTACCCACATCATATTAATAAATGCAGAGGAAGAGATGTCTGAATGATAGTAGCCAAAGATTATGTGCTTGATTTAACTTTTTTCCACCATTAATATTCATCACAGACTGACTTAGTCTTATCAAAATCATCAATGCTCATGTATTTTTTGCCTATGGTCTTAAAAAACTAAACAAGACTGTTGCAAAGCCCAAATGTCCTAAAAAGCTACTCAATTTTACACATAAAAGAAGATTATCTGAAAACAAAATGTGAGCTATCTGTAAAATATAGCTAAGAAATTTAATCCAAAAGAATTAAAGCAGGGAGGTATTTTACCTATTAAATAAAAGTGAGATTTTCTGTAAGTAAGACTAATGACAAACTATATATCTACAGTTCAACTGAATATAAACAACCATGTGTTGTCCATTAGGGAGACATTCACTCAGGGTTATTTTCCTAGCTATGGTGATGAATTTGCACCAATCCATCTACACAGTCTCACCCAGTTCTCCTTGTCACCAACTGCACACATTTGCCAGCCAGCTGGCTGGGGTGAGGGGCATATCCTATGCCACATAACAAAGAGAAGTTTGCTGGCCTGCACCAGGATGAAACCCATGACCTCTCCTTCATTAACAATATGGACAGCCACGTGAGCTAACTGGTCACTGATTAAAATAAATGTATGCTTTGCAGACCAGAAACACTAGCACCAAACTTCAATGCATCAATATGAGAAACATTTATTTTTGCATTCTCAAATAAAATTTATTTCTGTTATGAGAACAAATTTCATGAAACTAAATGCTGCAGTCATTACAACAAAATCCTATAAAATTGAAAGGAAGAATAAGCACCAAAAAGACATTAAGTATTTAAGGCTAACTCAACCAAGGTTAATTCCACTGGTTAAAAGTCAACTTTAAATCAAAATGTCTCTTAAGAGGAAGGATCCAAATTAAATGAACTTCTAACAAAATACTCTTAATGAAAATGATCAAAGACATACGAGTAAGTATCCCTTATAAGTAGGAATAATAAATCTACCCCTTAACAATCACAAGTTTATGTCTTTCTCTTATTGTTGCTTTAAATTTTACTTTTGAAACACATGGGCTTCCCTGATAGCTCAGTTGGCAGAGAATCTGCCTGCAACGCAGGAGACCCCGGTTCCATTCCTGGGTTGGGAAGATCCCCTGGAGAAGAGATAGGTTAGCCACTCCAGTATTCTTGGTCTTCCCTGGTGGCTCAGATAGTAAAGAATTCACCTGCAATGCAGGAGATCTGGATTGGGCAGATCCCCTGGAGAAGGGATCTGGCCTGGAAAATTTCACGGATTGTATAATCCATGGGGTCACAAAGAGTCGGACACGACTGAGCAACTTTCACTTTGAAATACATATATACACACACATACACATCAACAACAGGGGAAGGGACATGAAAGAAAGCAACTTCTAACCTAGAGGATATATTATGATAATATTATAAGCATTATTAACATATAACCTTAAAAAGATCAAGTAAGAATAAAATATGTAACATGGAAAAACTGGACAGTCATAATTTAGTCAACTCCTATGTTATTTCCTTATTAACACTAGAAATAATTTAGTTGGCATCTTCTCTTGGATATACATCTTTGTGTTTGTGTTCTTTCAGTTTTAGTCACATCCTTTTGAAAGGTGAGCACAGAAAAGAATACAACAGTGTCTATTTACTTTGTTTAAACATTATAATTTTAATGCATTTACATTTTAAGGCACTCACATTATGTCACTGACGCATCTTTCCCCTCATAAGGTTAAAACTAAGCATGTCTACTATTTTATAAGTCATCCAAAAACCTATACCTAGTTCTTCCCACTCAATTCATTTATTTGTAAACCTGTGCTTCCGTAACAACTGTATACACTTATAGCAAGGTTTATATTTAATCACAATTATTTCTTAAAATGTCTTCTCTTCTGTCCTTCTAAAATGTGCATGCTAGCTCAGTCGTGTCTAGTTCCTTGAGACAGCATGGACTCCAGGCTCCTCTGGCCATGGGACTCTCCAGGCAAGAATACTGGCACTCTCCTCCAAGGGATTTTTCCAACCCAAGGACTGAACCTGTGTCTCCTGAATTGCTAAGTGGACTCTTTACCACTGAGCCACCTGGGAATTCCACTTCTAAAACAGGGACATGTCTTAACTCAGTTTTGCCTTTTTAGCAATAGGCTAAGTGCTTTACATGGCTTTCTCTCGTAGCTCAGTTGGTAAAGAATCAGCCTGCAATGCAGGAGACCCGGGTTCAGTTCCTAGGCTGGGAAGATCCCCTGGAGAAGGAAATGGCAATCCACTCCAGTATTCTTGCCTGGAGAATCCCATGGGCAGAGGAACCTGGCAGGCTACAGTCCATAGGGTCTCAAGAGTCGGACACAACTTAGCAACTAAACCACTACCACCACCAAGTGCTTTACATATAAAAGAAGATGCTTCATAAGTGAACACTGGATAGAAAAAAAAAAGGTGAATGAATTTCTATTAAATTTTACTTTGTTTTGGCCTATGACCCTCTTGATATCTGCCTGAATAAGGATTATTTTAACTCTGCCATCCAACCTTACATTGTCCTTAAATTTGATAGTTAGGTATTCTACACTTTTCTCAAAGTCAGTGACAAATGTTGAAAATGATAGCCTCTCTAGCATGTCAATCATGGACCTTGCTTTTAGCTGTCATCCATCAATTAACAAGTAATCCTTGAATGTGATCAACCAGGCAGCTACACTCCATTTAATTCTACAGCATATTTTTCTCTAACTTGTCCACACAAATATTTTCACTTTGTCAAAAGATCTGCTATAATCAGGATTGATTATATTCACAGCTTTCACTAAGTATTCCATCAAAAAAGAAAACAAGTTTGGTTTTAAATCACATACTATTAGTGAAAAATACATGGTTTTTAGTAATACAAGCAATTTTAAAGGTTCACACACCTTCGACTTATTTAACAAAATCACAGGGCCAATATAGACAAATCTATGAATATCCAGCTTCTCTATTTTTATTTTTTTTTTCACATTTAAGTTACTTTATTTATTTATTTTTTTAAACATGACACAACTTATTCATTTCTTTTTCTTTTTTTCCATTTTATTTATTTATTTATTTATCCCCCCCAAGTCCCTTTTATTTTTATTTATTTATTTTTTTTGAGCTTCCATTTTACTTTATTTTACTTTACAGTACTCTATTGGTTTTGGCATACCTTGACATGAATCTGCCACGGGTGTACACGAACTCCCAAACATGAACCCCCCTCCCACCTCCCACTCCACATCATCCCTCCAGATCATCCCCATACACCAGCTCCCCTTGAGCTCACTCTAACCATGTAAACTCTTCCTGTTTTTGATATCTCAAGTATTATCCATTTTAGTCTTGTGATAAGCATGAGCTGTTTCAGTACTTGCATTCTACATGACCCTAGACACTAAAGTGTCTAAGTATTCTCTCTCACTTAAGAGTTCCTCTGTAATCTGTTTTTTCTATCCTTTGCAAATTGCTCTCCTTAAAAGAGAAGAAGCAAAATAGGACTTGAGCTCTACTATATTGCCATAATCTTTTAACATCTCACCACTTATTCTAAGCAATAAATTTATGCATTGTTCTTTCAGTTTGAACAGTGCTCCAAAAAGATCTAAATTTTAATTTCCTTGACATTTTTGTAAGCCTTACATCAATCTCAAGTTTATCTTCTCTGATATTTTCTCACGGTTATGACCTAATTTTCTATTAAACATTTATTCTAAGTTCATAGGTTTTTTTTCTATTTTTTTTTAAAATTTATACTCTGTTCATCCCACTCCATAGGTCATCATAGTTTTATCATATCAATATTGTTAGAATTTTAAGATTCCCTTTTAGGATTTTTAGCTATGGAGTCACTTAAATCTTTAGGTATTCTAACTAAAAAACTAATAAATGACTTATAAGTGGCCCTTTCTGGGTTACCTTTCAATCTTCATCAAGAGCTAGCAATCCAGTCTTAGAAAAAAAGCATTCATAAGCAACTCAGATGCTTTTTTTGAGTGGGCTTTTACTTTTTCATCATACTTTGTAAACATTTTTAATAATATTTAAAATATTTTGAATTAATGATCATGTCAAATATAATAAGAAAAGATCCTTAGATGTCATGAAATGTTAAATTTGCTGAATTGTGCGAATGCACACTGACTGTTATTTTAAAAACTGTAACCAAAATGTCTATGAAAAAAACAAATCATTTTCAACTCTCTTGCTTCTAAAAGTTGATTTTTTATTCCCACTGAAATAATTATTTTATAATATGAACACTCTTAGGTATAGAACTATTACTGTTATTATTGGCTGAATAATTTTTATTTGAAGTCTACTTTCCCTAAGGCATACAATCTGCTTCTAACCATAACCAGGATTTTTTTCCTTGACCATTTCAAACTTTATTTTAATATGGGAATTATCTCAAATATTCTTTTTCCTTTTATAGTGTCAACCATCCTTCTATACTCATTAGAAAGAATTTAGTCCATTGAGGCATTTTCCTATATGTTTTTCTCTACGTTCTTACAAGGACCTGAAATCAATTCTTAATTATACTAGGCAAATTGTGCTTTCAACTTCGTATTGACATTTAACACCAAATATAATTTGTTATATAGTTTGATCATGATTTGAGTACTGTTCCTAATGTTTATTCATATTTCCCTAACATTTCTCTGATGGGAGATCCTTTGAAACCAAAGCATTGCTCTGTCCATAGGAAGAGAAAAGCCTCTGAAGAGAGAGGAAGGAGGGGCAACTATCTCAGCTGACAATGATGGTGCCCTTCTCCAACAAGGTGTGCCTGACATTAAAAGACTAAAAAAACTCAAAAATTACCAGCACCTCCTAATAAAGCTAGAGTAGATTTTCACTGCTCAGTTTTAAGAGCACAGAGAATATGGAATCCTTTGTTCATAGAACACCAACTATTACCCAAAGCCAAATGAAAATGACTTTTGAATGGTTTGCAAATTACACATTGTTCTGCTTGTCACTACTAGCTTGGAAAATTAAAAGATGGTTATATTCTTTATATCTTAAGCTATACAGTAAATATTGTGGTAACTTCCCAATATCAATTTTCATTTTCCTGATAACTGATATTTTGGCCTAAATATTGCACTACTTAGAACTTTTTCGGTTATGGGCATTAGAAAACCGAATTCATGGTTTAAGGAAGAAGGAATTTTATTTTCACTTAATAGGAAATTCAGAAGTAGTTGAGTGAGTTTGATTTAGTGACTCAATAAGTCACAAAGGCTTTACAGCATTGGATGTATCCTATCGACAGTTTTCCTCACAATCAAAAGATGGCTGCCAGGAGAAATCAAGGCAACAAGCTTCTTTCTTTTCTTTTTTTTCACTGAAAGGGGTAGAAAGGAGAAAGGGTGAGAAGGTAGGAAATAGAAGAAAGTGGAGAGGGAGGTACATTTATTGTCACTTTCTCTTAAAAGAAAGAGTATTCCTAGTTGCCTCCAGCCAACCTTTCCTCATTTATCACTGACAAATCTGGGACAAATGACAATTTCTTAACCAGCTATATGTAAGAATAATGAAACTACCCTTAAATGTTAATCAGTCAAACTGCACTGCTGCTACTCAGAATATCTGGTGGAATAGATATTGAAAAACAAATATGTTCAGGGTAGATATCATAGATACAGACCTTAGAGAATCAATGTATTTGGAAACTAATTCCTATGGGTGCCAAATGACCCAGTTCTGTTCACTGACACTGGAGAAGCCATTTACTGGAGACCTCTAAGACAAAAGCTCTGTAATTTCTGAGAAAGCTATAGAAACTGTTAGGGGAAGCACACTGAAACTGCCCACCCCGGCCAGGCACCAGAGTAACAATTTGCATGAGTTGTTTTATGACAGCAGGTCCTGGTAAGGAACACGGAACTAACAAGCTACCATCAACCAAAAGAGTTCAGGAAAGGTCAAAGGGAGACGCCACGTGTCTGACCACCTCCCAGAATCCTCTCTGGTGTCCATCTTGGCTGAACAAGGCCTGCACCACCAGGAAGGACTCTGAGTCACAATGATTGGCTAAAGACAATCCAGAAACTAATCCCATCACCATCACTGCAAGCCATGTGGCAGAGCTGTTCTCCTGGGTTCCCTTACCCTACTGATCTCCACCCAGGTGCCCTTTCCCAATAAAATCTCTTGCTTTATCAGCACATGTGTCTCCTTGGACAATTCATTTCTGAGTGTTAGACAAGAGCCCAGTTTCAGGCCCTGGAAGGGGTGCCCCTTCCTGCAACAAAACCACTCCTTATTTCTCTTCTAAGATGTGGCTAGAGAATTGTGTAGTCCTTTGAGGGAAGAGAAAGTGGATATGGTAGACAAAGGAGACAGAAGCTTAATGACATCACTGAACTAATAAAGCAAACCAATCTTAACACTCAAACTAATTTTTAATTTCCAGTTAGTTAAAACGATCGATCCCCATTTCTATTTTTCAGTCATTTGAAGTGGATTTCCTAAATCACGGAAATTTATCTCCAGGTTTTAGTAGTAGTAGTAGTGAAAGTCACTCAGTTGTGTCCGACTCTTGCAACCCCATGGACTGTAGCCCACTAGGTTCCTCTGTCCATGGGATTCTCCAGGCAAGAATACTGAAATGGGTTGCCACGATAGCAGTCTGCAATTATTTAATGTAGGAGCAGTATGTTTTCAAGACAAAATGCTACTTTGAACAACTTAAACACCACAAATATATGCAATCAGTATTACGATGATAAATTCTAGCATATGAGACTCCAGGCTTACAATCTTACAAATGTTTTCAAATAACCAAGAAGAAACCTAAAAGTTAGTCAAGTTATTAGAAAAAAGGCAATAATCTAAATAATACATTTGTACTTCTTTCGAAAAATTCTGTTCGCTAAGACTGGAGGCTTTTTAATTCTGATTCTTCCCTTATCCAAAACTGGTTGAAATATATTCTTCATGGGCAACAATTAACCTCTCCCCATATCATACAGATCAGAGGCCTTACGCTGAGGAAAATGTTTAAGTGAACACTATGGACTGGCCTCATTTTCCTTTGTTTCTAGATGGGTAATCTTTCATTCAATCATGAATATAATAAATCTATGACTATATTCTTGCCTGGAGAATCCCATGGAGGGAGGAGCCTGGTGGGCTGCAGTCCTCGGGGTCGGTAGGAGGCGGACACGACTGAGTGACTTCACTTTCACTTTTCACTTTCATGCATTGGAGAAGGAAATGACAACCCACTCCAGTGTTCTTGCCTGGGGAATCCCAGGGAAGGGGGAGCCTGGTGGGCTGCCGTCTATGGGGTAGCACAGAGTTGGACACGACTGAAGCGACTTAGCAGCAGCAGCAGCAGCAACAGCAGCAGCATGACTATATTAACAAGTGTTCTGTTATTTTCAATCACAATTATCATTATTCAGCTTTGGCAAAAATATTAGAAGGATGCATCTGTTTTATTAGTTGAATTGATAAAAAATTTTCTCTATTGCTCTCACTGACACCATTTAAGAAATTGGCAATAACATCTGGTGCTCACAAAGCTTTCCTTGATTTTGAACCCAAGCTTTAAAGCTTGCCAATATTTACACATATGATGCTTGCATTAATAGTAACCGGCAATCATTCCTTACTTTCTAACTGAGTAGGTGTTATTTCCTGGAAATATTTCTTAGAGGTGCTATTTCCTGGAGTCCTCATTTAATTTCTCAATTGTACATTTTCAAGTTTAGCCACACAGAGGCCACTTTCTTGCCTTACCATCTGGCCTGACCCTGAATTAACAGAATGTCCTTTATGTCATGTAGTTTATAACAAGATGATTAGTCATTTCATAAAATTATTTCCCAGATTAATCACTCAGTCAACCTATGTAGCACACAAAATTGATGGTATGCAAATATGTGGTAAGATTAAAATCAGTTACTTAACTGAAACTAGAAGCTACTTCAAGTGCTAGATGTATTTTATTGATTTATTTACAGATTAATTTATTTACTGCTATGAGAGATCTAGTCAAGGCTATAGTTTTTCCAGTGGTCATGTATGGATGTGAGAGTTGGACTGTGAAGAAGGCTGAGTGCCACAGAATTGATGCTTTTGAACTGTGGTGTTGGAGAAGACACTTGAGAGTCCCTTGGACTGCAAGGAGATCCAACCAGTCCATTCTGAAGGAGATCAACCCTGAGATTTCTTTGGAAGGGATGATGCTAAAGCTGAAACTCCAGTACTTTGGCCACCTCATGAGAAGAGTTGACCCTTTGGAAAAGACTCTGATGCTGGGAGGGATTAGGGGCAGGAGGAGAAGGGGATGACCGAGGATGAGATGGCTGGATGGCATCATGGACTCGATGGATGTGAGTCTGAGTGAACTCTGGGAGATGGTGATGAACAGGGAAGCCTGGCGTGCTGCGATTCATGGGGTCGCAAAGAGTTGGACACAACTGAGCGACTGAAATGAACTGAACTGAACTGATGAGACAGTAAGGCTACTTTTTATGTTTTGCTGCTGCCAAGTCGCTTCAGTTGTGTCCTACTCTGTGCGACCCCAGAGACGGCAGCCCACCAGGCTCCCACGTCCCTGGGATTCTCCAGGCAAGAACAATGGAGTGGGTTGCCATTTCCTTCTCCAATGCATGAAAGTGAAAAGTGAAAGTCAAGTTGCTCAGTAGTATCCGACTCTTAGTGACCCCACAGACTGCAGCCTGCTAGGCTCCTCCATCCATGGGATTTTTCAGGCAAGAGTACTGGAGTGGGGTGCCATTGCCTTCTCCATTTTATGCTTTGGGGTTTCTTAAAGGGGGAAAGCCATTTAGTCCTATAAAAATCAATGGAGGCTCTTGATTAGGTAATGATTGTGATAAAGATAACAATGGGATTAACTGATTAATTTAAAATGATAGCAAGAAATAATGTCAGAAATTCATCAATTGAGGACAGAAGTAGTTTTAACAGAGTTATATATCACTTGAAGATTTTGGCACCTGAAGGACCAAGATATAAAACAATTATCCATATTAAATATTAGTGGCTAAGTGAGAGAAGCAGAGAGTCCAGGAGAATAGGAGAACAGGTCTTTAAAGAGCATTTTATTCAGGGTACAGAGGTACCGTTATCACAGGTGTAAGAAATAATGCTATTCACCACTTGCCCCAACTAGATTTGGCCATCACCTCAACAGGCTACGGCCTTTGCTCCATACAGATAAACAAAGTTTAGTTTGTTTCCCAGATGATACACATGATCAAAGGTTAGTGATTTTTTTTTAATGATATAAATGACTTGCTACAAATAATCAGCTTTGTGGCATGTTTTAGTTCACCAAAAGTCCTAATGCAGTCTTCATTATATTCCAAAAGAATCTCATCTGAGCCATAGAAAACAAGAAAAGTCTTCAGAGAAATAACTCTGACCTAAGTGTATTATTAAAAATATGATTTCTTTATTTCCGCTCCTGCAGAACAAAGGTAAACACCACACATATGGTTACTGGATATTCTGGTACCTTTATAGAACAGGCCCTAAGCCTAAAAGCCCAAAGTAGCTCAGCCTCCCCATGGGAAAGGTAAATCAAAGTGAGAGTTAAGTTTGATCTCATTCCAGACTTGAACCACCTATGGTGGCCAAACTAACCTAGTACTTGTGGACTCCACAGAGGGGCCCACACAGGTCAGACTAAATGTTCAGCTCCCCAGTAGTTTGGCTTGTTTCTGAAAGAGTGCCTATTATTTTTATTTCCCTAAATCCTAGAAGGGGAGGGAGCACTGCTTCTGAGGACAAAAAAGTATTTTTTCACCAGTGTAATACTCAAAAACATAGAGAACAAAAGTTAGAAGGTTACTTACAGATATATCATGTCTTATAAAATAATTATAGATGGTGACTTATTCATTTTCCTAAAGAATATAATTCAGAATTTCAAAGAGTGATAGGGAAAGCAATAATCATGTTCATTTATTTACATATATGAAAATAATTGTAACTTCCATAAAATAAAAAATATAAAAACTATGATTATACATAATCTCTCCTCAATATAGGCTTTTTCAAAATATCCCATGTTAAAAAAATAACTATGAGATATCATTTGCATATTTTTATGAATATGCAATTTCAGAACTTTTAATGGATTAAAAACAACTGAGCAGGTATTCAGGGAGATTTTTAACTCCTTTAAAAAACATAATACAGAGGAAGAAAATGAAGAAATGGAGCATTTAGAAACTTGGATTTGAAGAGAATAAAAGAGAATTGGGATATTACCCACAGGATCCAGGGAGACCATTGTTTTTAAGATGAGAGCAATTTAAGCTTATTTGTTCCCTTTGATAGTCTGAGAGGGGGGATGGGGAGAAAGCACAGTCTTGGTAGGTGCTGCTTCACAGATATTGGCATTTTGCCAACCAGTAGAGCAAAAGGATGAATGAGAACAGGGAGTCAATATAAAAAAAGGATATGAAGCGGAGTAGGAAGTAAAAGATTTGATTAGATATGGCAATGGTCAGAAAGTGGAATACTGGGTGTTTGATTTGGAGAGTGAAACTGTTTCAGATAATGTCAAAGTTTAAAATGTGACAATAGGAGTGGGTTGCTAAAGTAGAGCAAAAATCAAGACTATGTGGACTAGTCAAGAGACAGTAAAGCTATGTTATGAGGTAGGTCATATACATCAACTCAAAAATCACTCAGTGTAATACTGTAAATCAACTACAGTTCAATTTAAGAAAATAACAGTTTAAAAAAAATCACCAAATATGATGATGAGATATGTTATGGAGAGGAAAACTCTACACTCCTGTGACTCTGTAAGATGTGGAATAGGGAGGAAGAGTTCTGTACCAAGTTATTCACTGAATGTGAGCAGTGACCACCAGATCAGTAGATGACATTGGAGAGGAAAGGTACAATGTGATACAGTCGAATGACCCAAGCCTTCAAGGAGTGGGTTTCATAAAATGAGTTATCTCGTTAAAAGAAAGTTTCAGAAGTAGCCTGATCACTTGTGAGGTCTTAAGAAAGTGCCAAAGTTTTCCTACATCTTTTTAATATTGTAGTAAAGCTGATTTGTAATGTTGTTATTAATTTCAAGTAAACAGCAAAATGATCACTGTGTGATCAAGAAAAAAAATAAAGCATGGGCATAATTTTATGAATATTTTCAACACAATCAAGTAAGCTGTAGAGGATAACCCATACCAGCTCTCTAGATAAGGACTGTATCTATCAACACAAGAAGAGTCCTTATTGCTTTTCATAAATCCTTTCAAAAATGGACTGGATATTTGTGGATATACTTCATCAAAGAGAGAAATAGACATATGAAAGATGCCAAATATAATTATTAAGAAACTGAAAATTAAAACTGCAGTGAGAAACTATTACACACCTATTTAAATAGCTTAAATACAAATCATGCCAAGTTTTAGCAAGGGTTAGAGTAACTGGAATTCCCATCCAATGCTGTTAGGAATATAAAACTGTACAACCAGTTTGGAAAACAGCTTAGCATTTTTTTAAAAAAAAGTTAAATATGTATGTGACACAGCCATTCCACTTTGAAGTATTACCTAAGAGAAATGAAAATCTCTGTCTACCTAAAGACTTGTACATGAATGCTAAATAGCAGCTTAATGTTTAACAGCCTAAATCTGTAAATAACCCAAGTGCCCATTAAGAAGTGAAATGATAAACTGCACAGTGCATGAAATGGAAGCTTACTCAACAATAAAAAGGAATGAACTACTGAAAAATACATGGATGCACCTCAAAATAATCTGGGAGAAAAACGGCAGACAAGAGCATACAAGACAGGATTCCGTTTAGTTAGAAATAAAAAAACCAAACAAACAAACTATAACTAATCTATGGTGACAAAGAAAATCGGTGTCTGCCTGCAGAAAATGCAGGGATAGGTGAAAGGGAAGGAACATGAAAAGGATAGGAAGAAATCTAACGGCTGTCAGATGTATTCGTTATCTTGATGGTGATGATGTTTGTTGTCTCATAAAGACTTCCCAAATTTGTATATTTAAATATATGCAGTTTATGTCAGTCATCCTTCAAGAAAGCTGTTAAAAAGTGTGAAAAATTTTATTTTTACCTTCTTACTTGCCCCGGTCTCTGGAATTAGAGCCAATTATATATTGAGGGACTCCTGAACAGGCTTGGACTCTCATGAGAGGGTTTAATCAAGGACCATGGCCAGTTTCATTCTGAATGGCATTAGTTCAGTTCAGTTCAGTCGCTCAGTCGTGTCCGACTCTTTGCGACCCCATGAATCGCAGCACGCCAGGCCTCCCTGTCCATCACCATCTCCTGGAGTTCACTCAGACTCACGTCCATCGAGTCAGTGACGCCATCCAGCCATCTCATCCTCGGTCGTCCCCTTCTCCTCCTGCCCCCAATCCCTCCCAGCATCAGAGTCTTTTCCAATGAGTCAACTCTTCGCATGAGGTGGCCAAAGTACTGCAGTTTCAGCTTTAGCATCATTCC
>SJYX01005964.1:371664-391297 GCA_006410675.1 Oreotragus oreotragus | reverse complement strand
GGGACTGGAATGCTAAAGTAGGAAGTCAAGAAACACCAGGAGTAACAGGCAAATTTGGCCTTGGAATGCGGAATGAAGCAGGGCAAAGACTAATAGAGTTTAGCCAAGAAAATGCAATGGTCAAAGCAAACACCCTCTTCCAGCAACACAAGAGAAGACTCTACACATGGACATCACCAGATGGTCAACACCGAAATCAGATTGAAATCACTTAAATAAATGTGTAATTCATAATTATGCAATTATTTTATGATTCAGAAACATTACAAGTGTAACAAATTGGATTAACCTAGGATTTTAGACACTAATTTACTTAATTAATAACTGCCATCCTTACTAGTATGCATCTCCGTAAATTATTTCTTCTATTTTCATATTTAATTGACTATAAAACATGCTAAAATATGAGTGATGATCTCAGGCAAAAATAACACTTCTTTTTGTACAGTAAATGTAATAATCAAAGTATGTCTTAAGTAAAATTCCATTGTTCTTCAAATAGTAGAATCTTAGTTTTATGATATTTTAAATATCACACATTCAAAATACATTCTCCCAAAATGAAGATAAGGTAAAGGATAAATATGAAATTATTTGTTTTATAAAATGGAAAGATAGCAAAGGAGATAAGAATGTAGGCTCTAGAAAGTTTCATGCCCCACCCTTCACTGGCTTGTGACCTTGGGCTCTTTNTGCTGGGAGGGATAGGGGGCAGGAGGAGAACTGGACGACTGAGGATGAGATGGCTGGATCGCATCACGGACTCGATGGACGTGAGTCTGAGTGAACTCCGAGAGATGGTGATGAACAGGAAAGCCTGGCGTGCTGCGATTCATGGGGTCGCAAAGAGTCGGGCACGACTGAGCGACTGAACGGAACGGAAGGAAATTCAGTCTGTTTTATTCTGATCTTCTCATTTTATAGATAAAGCTGTGGCCAGAGTTGCACTCAATCCCATGTCTTTTGGATTCTAGCCAGTATTCTTTCCATAAGACCAGGCTTTACAAGAGAAACCAGAAACAGCTGATACAAAGCTGCAGAACAGATATGTGAGAAATCTCCAAATAAGTTTTGACTTACTAAAGCTCCTAGCAGAACACAATGAAAGACAGGGAGAACCGGAAACATGAATGAAAAAAAAATATATATATATATATATAAGGAGAAAATTACATGGATAGAAAAATATAAGAAGGAAATGTATAAGGACATCAATTTTAATGATATGAAGAAGCATGCCTTAAACATCTGGGGGAGAAAAATATGAACAAAGTAGCAGGGGGAACCCTAAAAGGAAAAAGAGAAGCATGGGAAAGAAATATAAATTAATCAATTAAGGTACAAGAAAGATAGTAAAGCATAAAGAAGAAAAAGACAAAGAATGGTGAGTTTAGATTAGTCAGTGATATAGAAAAAAATCATACTTCTGTAATCGGGACCTAATTTTTAAACTTTCACTTGCAGGTTTTGATTTATCAAAGGTGTTGAAGGTGATTAGATAATTCTTAATAATTCTTGCTATACAACTCTTCTATTAACTATCAGAAACCACATAACCATTTAATACAATGGTTATGTTAACAATCTTGTCCTATTAACCAAATATTTATAAATAATAAATATAAAATATAAATAATAAAATAAATATTACAATAATACAATAAATAAGAAAATATTAATAAAATAAATAATAAAATATTAATAATAAAGTGAAAAAAGTAAAGGGGCTTTTGTACAGTCAGATTATCCATAAATGTTAACGTTTTATAACAGATTCCTTCCTCGACTAATAACTTTTTAAAATTTTTGTTATGTTTTGAAGTGTCTTTAAAGTTATCTCTTCTCATCAAATTTATCTCCAAATACATTTTCTAATCGGCAGAATTTTTCTTAAATGTGCATCAACATACTGCTGCTGCTGCTGCTGCTAAGTCACTTCAGTCGTGTCCGAGTCTGTGTGACCCCNAGTGTCTTTAAAGTTATCTCTTCTCATCAAATTTATCTCCAAATACATTTTCTAATCGGCAGAATTTTTCTTAAATGTGCATCAACATACTGCTGCTGCTGCTGCTGCTAAGTCACTTCAGTCGTGTCCGAGTCTGTGTGACCCCCATAGACGGCAGCCCACCAGGCTCCCCCATCCCTGGGATTCTCCAGGCAAGAAAACTGGAGTGGGTTGCCATTTCCTTCTCCAACGCATGAAAGAGAAAAGTGAAAGTGAGGTCGCTCAGTCTGTCCGACTGTTAGCGACCCCATGGACTGCAGCCCACCAGGCTACTCCATCCATTGGATTTTCCAGGCAAGAGTACTGGGGTGGGGTGCCATTGTCTTCCCCGCATCAACATACTACTTATTTTATATTAACTAAATAAGAATGGGGTGTCAAGAAAGTCCTGATTTTATTCTAACAGAGATTAATAGTATTTGACAAATTCCTTATCCTATGCCATATAACTAACCTCAATATCTCTTCTGTTAATTTATTTACCCACAAATGATTGTGTTTTCAATCAGCACTACAGCAATTAACAAAGTTTATTTTAATAACCTTATATATTTTCAATGTCCAAAATATTCATATAAGTTTGTCAGGTATTTTCCAAAAATAAATCTGTTTCTTGGGGAAACCTTCTAAGTCTTCCTTTTGCTACAATATCTTCTGTCTGAAAGTCAAATGTCAATGAAGGTTGGAATTGCTGCTGCAGTGTGAAACTGGTGAGGGTGATAGCTTTAACTACCAGTTGATTAGAAATAAACTGGCATGGCAAATTTATTAAGAGAGCACAAAATGCAAAGAATCAATATGACTATGTCCTACATTTTTCTTACCATAAATAACATATATATACATAGATATGTATATATTTTAATAAAACAATCTTTATAGATTAAAATAAATGTATGCTACATTAAAATATTTAATGTAAATGTGATATATCTTAAAATATTTAATATATAAATATGTGTCTCTGTATATATATATAAATATTATTCATATACTCATGTATATATAATAAATCGGTTCTTCAAAGAAAATCTAGTAGATACATCCAGGAAAAAAAAGTACTCTATAATTTGGTTATACATAAATTGTTAATAGATCAGGGAGAGCTTAATGTTATTTTCTATAATCAACACTTAACTATTATTACATGGTTTAAATTAATGTTATCAAGGCAAGATCATAGCTTTATTAGGACCCAGGCCATATGTAAGTCTTTTCACTTATTTTAAAATTAGGTTTATTTTATCATATTTATAAATTACTGATTTAAAAGTACTCAAGATCAAATTAATTTATAAAACTAGTACAAAATTTATAATTTGCCATTTGTAGGATTTTTATATGGCTACAGTTGCTTAAATTTTCATAAAAGGAACACTGTGTAGCTATAAGTAAACAAAATCATTTAAAATTTTATTATAAACTTATGGATGGTCATTTTTTTCTCTTTCTTTGATCAACTTCAAGTTGGTATTTATAATAATAATATAAAACCCATAATTATGCAGCCAAATGTTAAAAAGGTACATTGGGATTCTAAGGCAAATACAACATAAGCGCATTGCTCATCTTTATTTGAAACAAGGCTACTGATGGGAATATAATATTTTCGACATTTGTCTAAAGTCTACAGTAGTCCCACTTCCAAGTGGTATAATACAGATATAAGCTTTACTTTAAGCAATTGAACTTTTCTCACTATCCAAAGCCACAAAAGCAGACAGTTTGTGGTTTTTGCAGCTGGTGCACTATACTCATTTTGGGTGGTGTCATATGAAAAATATTTCACTCCCAAGACTTAGACAAAATCAGTCATTAATGAAATACAGGCATTACAATGAGATCATTTGAAGTACAGATTTCAACAGCCTTACTAGGAACACTAAAGGAACTCTGAACATGAACATGATCAAGTTCTTAATGCCAGAAAGAAAGAAAAAGTATTAAGGAATGCCTTCACAGACTGAGCATCTACTTTGAAAATAACTGTTAGTCACCACCTTGAAAGGAGTTTTAGTTTAAGCATTTGCAGACTAAATAATCTTAAGTTGTATATAAAATAACAACGACAACAAAAAAACTTCAGACATAAAGGTAAACATTACAACATTATTCATCATAATATACAACTATCAAAATACAAAAATGATTTTCCTAATGTTACATATGGAATCTGCTCACTTAATAAAACTGGGTGTCACGAGTCTATACAATTTTAAAATAATATCTCATTTGGGACACATCCAGCTTCATCACTGTTTATTTTTATGAAAATATTTTGAGAAAACTATACAATTTAACAGCAGTATTGCAATGCATTCTTTCAGTTAGAGACTGGTACAATATAATATTTTTAGTATTCCTATTTTAGAAAGAAGAAATTTAAAAAGAACAGTGTTTTTATGTTTTTTTGTCAAGACAAATTGTCTTCATTGTACAGTAATACAACTTTAAATATTTCTACTTTCAATCCATTTCCCTGTTTATACAATCATTTTCAAAATGTGCTCTTTTTACAAATGGAGTAGATTCTTAACAGAATACAAGGGGAAAAGGTGGTGAAAAAAGAATACACAATAAAGATGGAATGTGTTTGGGTGTGTGTGCTTGAATTTGCATAGGTCCTCTAAATTAATTAGTACCTTTTAACGTCATTTTTTAAAATTTCTCCTTATACAAGGCAATATGAAAGAGATTGGGAGAAAAATTATTATTTACCTTTACCTTTATTGTAAGCCCTAATGTAAACAGTTTCTATTTAGTTCATAAAGATTCAGTTGGAATTAGGAGGCCCTATATTTAGGCGAAAACTTCATTTGCTTGAGTAGTGATTAAAAGAATAAATACTCCAAGTATCTCTTAAGGAAATATGTCTACAGTAAATATGAGAAGTCCTTACATTTCTCTACATCTGTTATCCATAAAATCTTTATGTGTCTCAGGAATGCCACCTGGCAGTAAACCCTAGCTTACATTTGGAACATTGATTAACTGAAATAGTGCACAGTGCACTAATACAATATAAAAATGTCCCAAATGAAGAGTAAAGTTGTACCATACTACGCTTTCCAACCAATATGTTGGCATTCAATGGGGAGTCGTGGCTTTCCTTCTTGCTGTGGGGTGCTGTGCTAAAGTTAATATCTTTGTAGCATGACATTGGCTACAACAAAGTATAGACCACAGCTACAAAGCTTTTTAAGTGGGCATAATATTTCCCAACTACCCCTACCTTTGTCATAAACTGAGACATTCATAAGAGTATCACAGAATTGAAGCTGAAAATCACAAATGCAGCAGGCTGATGGCAGACTGTATCTTAGGGATTACCATGTTTTATAGTTTTTGTCTATCAAACTACACCCTGTACTCCATCTGATAAACAAGTAATGATGGGAATCATATGCCAGGTAATGCTCTAAACACTTAGACCTTGTTAATGAATGAAACAGACAAAAATTCCTGCCATTATTAGCTTATATTTGAGGGGGAGAGACAGACAATAAAAAACCAATTTGCAAAAATCCCTGCCTTCATGAGGCTTATATTCTAGTCAGGAATGATCGAAAACAAACATAATAAAAGAGAAAACGACATAGAATGTTTATGGATAGAGTAGACAAAGCTGGACATCACCAGGGGAGGAAGAGTTTTTTGCATTTTTAAATAAAATGATCAGGCAGCTGCATACAGGCAACAGGTGAGTAAACATTTAAAGAAAGCAAAGGAGTTAGCCATGCAGATATCTTGAAGAAGCACATTTAAGGCAATAGACAGCACAGAGGCCCTAAGGTGAGAGAAGTACATATACAAATTGCATGTCATCATTCAGTCAAGAACAATCTTTTAAAGCATGAATTGTCCAGTAAATATAAACATAAATATGGCATAATATTAATCATTACTAGTTTCCATTTCTATGTAACATTTGTTAGATGACCTCAGCGGGTAGGTCACTTAATACTATGAGGCTAACTCTAATTCCCTTTTCTTCTGCTCTTCCTTTACTCATTTTGTTCTCCCCACTTCTGCATTTTTTTCACCTCTTCATTGCATATAAATAAGCAGTAATTCAGACAGGAGGGAAAATGTGCTGAACTTGGAATAGGGATGACTGAATATTTATCAACAACTCTGTCGCTAACTATCTGGATCAATTAAGCAAGTTTCTTTGCTTTTCTTAGAAAAAGCTTCAAGGAAGCAAGTGGCAAGGAAAAAAAGTATACAGAATGATCCCTCAAAAACTGCTGAGAATAAAATGTGTTATAATTATGGGGACATGTTTGGTATGCCACAAAGAACTAAACAGAGTTCATATGGATAATGTTGGTTCTAATGATAACATTTTAAAAATATTTGATAATCCCCAACCTACGGTTCACGGATGACAAACAGTGCTTGATAAGTTATTTTTTAAGATTATCAATACTATCTAATTCAGTTATCAGTACTTCAAGCATTTTATACTGCAGAACATTTCTCTGAAGAGTGTAAGAATACAGTAAAATTCTCTTCAAATAAATTGGTCAAATAAGAGAAGCTGAAATTAATAAAACATAGTGATTGCATAGTTAATTATCATATAACCATTAATTATTTCTCTGTAAATTCTTTTTTTATTTCCTTAAAGTTTATCTTCAATGCTGGAATAAGGAGGATGAAGTAACATAATTACAGGCAGGGAACTATTGACTAGACAACCTCTTGACAGGAATAGCTACAGTAGGTGGGAAATAACTTTGAGGTGAAACAGACACAGTCAAGATGTACATATTAACCTGTATGAGCAGTAAAATTTTGAAGCCAGTTGACCATAGATATTCAAAGCCTTAAAAATGTGTAACACTGACCTTGTAATTAACTTAAGCTTTTATCTAACTTCTAGGTATTTAACTCGAGTTTTTCCTAAACTTTTCACAAATAAAAGTGTTTATAAATGTGATAGGATAAAATATGAAAATCTCTAATGATTAAGAAAGCCTATACTCAAGAAATTAAAATATAATGGCTATGCTTGGAACTAAGCTATATTGAAAAGAATTTTATTTTGGGATATTTGAGAATTGTTCAGATGGTAAAGAACTTGCCTGCAATGCAGGAGACCCAGGTTTGATCCCGGGTCAAGAAGATCCCCTGGAGAAGGGACAGGCTACCCATTCCAGTATTCTTGCCTAGAAAATTCCATGGGCAAAGGAGCCTGGTGGCTACAGTCCACGGGGTCACAAAGAGTCAGACATGACTGAGCCACTAACACTTTCACTTTCTTTCACTTACATACTATCATGTATGATAATGTAATACTGTAGATAATTTTGAGATTTAGATGATGCTGTATTACCTGTATAATTATTTCCATCACAAATAAAAGTGTTTATAAATGTGATAGGATAAAATATGAAAATCTCTAATGATTAAGAAAGCCTATACTCAAGAAATTAAAATATAATGGCTATGCTTGGAACTAAGCTATATTGAAAAGAATTTTATTTTGGGATATTTGAGAATTGTTCAGATGGTAAAGAACTTGCCTGCAATGCAGGAGACCCAGGTTTGATCCCGGGTCAAGAAGATCCCCTGGAGAAGGGACAGGCTACCCATTCCAGTATTCTTGCCTAGAAAATTCCATGGGCAAAGGAGCCTGGTGGCTACAGTCCACGGGGTCACAAAGAGTCAGACATGACTGAGCCACTAACACTTTCACTTTCTTTCACTTACATACTATCATGTATGATAATGTAATACTGTAGATAATTTTGAGATTTAGATGATGCTGTATTACCTGTATAATTATTTCCATTTAAAGCTAGTGAAAGATTATTGATTTGAATTTCAGAAAACAAAATAGTCAAAAATGGAAGTTTTTTGTTAATGATCCTGTTTAAGATGGCTCTTTAAGTTACTAAAGTAATAGCAATAATACGTTACAAAACTTTGTGAATTAGTGTGCAGTACACCTTGCATATATGTAAAGCCTCTGGCAAGGTATCTTACAGCCTCAAAAGACTTAGTTACCCATTTTATCAGGATACAAAATAAAGCAAAAAGGAAGTTAAGTCCCAGGACAGGAATAGAACCCTAAATTCCTGGTAATCAGCTTCCAAACGAGTTGTAAGAATCTAGTAGACTTTGGCAGTGATTCCTTTGAGCAGTCAAAACTGTTGCCAGGTGGGTAAGTTTATGAGCAAACTATAAAAGATAGTGTTGGTCTGGCAGCTGATTCAGTCAGGGTGCAAACCATAAAGGTGAAGAATGGGAAAAGATTCCTGAAAAATGGCCTAGCAAACTAATGAGGGAGTGAACATTTTTCTTTAGTTCTTTGAGTTAGGAAGAAAAAAATAAGACCTAGAAAATAAAATACAAAGAAGTTTTCCTCTGAATCAGAGAAAAGGAATTAACTGATGGATAGATGGACTATTTTATTTTATGATTACTATATAGTTGTTAAGGAACATCAACACCTACTAGTATGATTTTCTTAGCAATAAATTATTTCTAAATATGTGACATATACAGTAGAGACATTTTCTTCTTGGATATATTGATAGAGTTTGGTGAACAATCCATTTTTCAGTCTAAAGATGATATCTTAAATGAGTTAGAAAAATTGAGTTTAGGCATATTCTATATCATATTCTAACTTTCAGCTTCATCATTGCTTATTAGTATTTAGGCTGCTGCTAAAAACATGGAAGTTTTAACAATCTTAACTTTATTTGATTTTAAGAAGAAAATAAGGAATACACCAATAAAATGGTATCATTACAGAAGACACTGGATATGATTATTTGTTAAGTAATTGTCTATAACTTTATGACATGTAAGTTAAAAACAACTCAAGACACAGTTTATTCTCTAAATCATGAGAAATTAAAAGAAAAGACAGAAGTTTAAAATACCATACATGAAACATTTAGATTATCTTTAAGGATACTTTTGATATTAAGTATGGGTGTCAGTCTTCATTCCAAACCCAAAGAAAGGCAATGCCAAAGAAAGTTCAAACTGCTGACAATTTCACTTATTTCACATGCTAGAAAGGTAATGATCAAAATCCTTCAAGCTAGGCTTCAAAACTAAGTGAACTGAGAACTCCCAGATGTACAAGCTGGACTTAGAAAAGGCAGAGAAACCAGATATTAAATTGCCAACATCCATAGGATCATAGAAAAATCAAGGGAATTCCAGAAAAACATCGACTTATGCCTCACTGACTACACTAAAGCCTCTGACTGTGTGTATCACAACAAACTGTGGAAAATTGTTCAAGAGATGGGAATACCAGACCACCTTACCTGACTCCTGAGAAATCTGTATGCAGGTCAAGAAGCAACATTTAGAACCAGACATGGAACAATGGACAGGTTCAAGTGGGAAAGGAGTACATCAAGGCTGTAAATTGTCATCTTGGTTATTTAACTTATATGCAGAGTACATCATGTGAAATGCCAGGTTTGAGGAAGCTCAAGCTGGAATCAAGGTTGCTGGGAGAAATATCAATAACCTCAGATATGTAGATGACACCACCCTAATGGCAGAAATAAAAAACAAAACCCTGAGTCTCTTGATGAGAGTGAAAGAGGAGAGTGAAAAAGCTGGCTTAAAACTCAACATTCAAAAAATTAAGATCACGGCATCTGGTCCCATCACTTCATGGTAAATAGAAAGGGGAAAGTGGAAACAGTGACAGATTTTATTTTCTTGGGCTCAAAAATTCATTGTGGACAGTGATTGCCACCATGAAATTAATAGGTGCTTGCTCCTTGGAAGATGCTTGCACCTGATGAGAAAAACTGACTCATTGAAAAAGACCCTGATGCTGGGAAAGATTGAGGGCAGGAGGAGAAGGGGACAACAGAAGATGAGATGTTGGATGGCATCACCGACTCAGTGGATATGAGTTTGAGCAAACTTTGGGAGATAGTGAAGGACAGGGAAGCCTGTTGTGCTGCAGTCCTTTGGGGTTGCAAAGAGTTGGACATGGCCGAGTGACTGACCAACAACACATGGGTGGAAATTAAAATTCAAATATTTGATGAAGCAAGATAATCTATCCAAAATAGCATGTTTAAGAGATCTTTTGAATGCCATATGATTTCAGTGATATCTACAAGAGAGTTAAAATTGCAGGAGTTTTTTTCTATAGAGTGGCTTTTTAACACAGTGAGGGCGCAAACACAAGGGAGTGACATTTTAATAGCGAAATTAGCACTTCAAAATTAACTTTTGTAACTTTAAACTCAAAAAGTAATACCAACAAATGCCACTAACTACAGAATCATATCTCAGTGGTTAAGAGGAGCCTCTAAGTTTTATAGTTAATACATACACACATACACACACACACACTTGGCAGACTTGTTTTCCTCAAAAGGTTGCAAGTGTCAACCCAAGATAGCAAATCTGAAGAAAAAATTATAAAAAAATGTTGGATGTTTGGATTTGAAGTTCAACTTAAAGAGATCTTATGATAAACTTTCAATTGGGTGACACACAGTGTAATCAAAGAAAATGTGTATGTCATCATTTGGCACTTCATTTTTTTTTGTCACAACACAAAGTCTATATTTTTTTTCTATTTTCCTTGGTGTGTTTATACACAGGTCACACTTTTTCCAACTTTTTCCCAGCAACACACAGATGCTGTCATAATATTGGGTTGGCCAAAAAGTCCGTTCTTGTTTTTCTGTAAGATGTTATAAAACCCTGAATGAACTTTTTGGCTAACTCAATGCATACATCTGTCTCCAACTTATGGAATTGCCATCTTCATAATTCAAGGGAAACCAAGCAACTGTATAAAATGGCTTTGTGGGATCAGAAGAAATTATCATCATATATTAAATAGTTTCCTCTAACAGCCCTAGTATTTCTTCAATGAAATCGTTGAGTTTAATGGATTTTGCTTAAATAGTATTGGGAATGAAGGAACAATTTCTAGAGGTTTGTGACTGAATTGACAAAAAGACTAGACACTATCAGTTACTATTTAGATTCAGATGACCAAGGTGGTTGCTTTTTTTTTTTTTTCCTTTTTAATTGTGAACAACCTGCTGGTAAAAAACCTAGGATATAGATGTGAGGCCAGGGAAGGCAATGGCACCCCACCCCAGTACTCTTGCCTAGAAAATCCAATGGACGGAGGAGCCTGGTGGGCTGCAGTCCATGGGGTCGCTAACAGTCGGACAGACTGAGTGACTTCACTTTCAGTTTTCTCTTTCATGCATTGGAGAAGGAAATGGCAACCCACTCCAGTATTCTTGCCTGGAGAATCCCAGGGATGGGGGAGCCTGATGGGCTGCCGTCTATGGGGTCACACAGAGTTGGACACGACTGAAGTGACTTAGCAGCAGCAGCAGCATAGATGTGAGGCAGAAATCAACTATTTCAGAAATATAAACTCAGTTACATTCACATACTGCATAAGATGCAAAAAGTATAAGAATTCTTACCTCATAAAGCAGGTTTGTTTAAATCAGGTAAATTTTACATGGTTATAAAAAACAACATCTTTCTCAGAATACATTATAGAGTAATACATTCCTCCCAAATGAAGAAAGGGTATTCTTTTTAAACAGAGAGGTGTAAATGTACACAATTATACAAATAACATGACCTTTAACTAAGCAAGTATATGCTACTGGAGAATCAAGAAATCTCTCCCAAGCTTATCACCTCAGAAGGGCTAAATTTGCTAACAGTCCTCTATCTAAGCCTGATATAAAGTAAAGTTTCTGGAAATGTTTTGTTTTGAACCCTTAATGGGATTGTGGCAACAAACAAAATCTGAAAGAAAGACTAAACACATGAAAGAAACAGAATAGTTTTCATTGATCATTTTCTTCCTCAGTCATTTGTCTATAATTTTAAAGATTCACAAAAAGCCATGAAAAAGCTACTCATTATTTCTGTTGATCACAATAATATTTAAATTATTAATACACTGAAGTTGAAAGAGGGAATCATTAAGATAAAGCTCATCTATCACACTGTCATATACCATGCAGCGCTGTTAAGTCAGAGTCATGCCCCTAGTTTTCTAAACTTCAAACAGCTGAAACACCACAACATTCATAAAACAGAACTGAGCAACTGGGAGTAGGAAAAAAATACAAAAAGGTAGCAGACCTCAACAGCAGATAGTAAAATTAACATTTCAACAGCTCCGGCCTTTCATCTCTGTCTCTATAGTACGTTTTCTTTTTTTTTTTTTTTCTGGAGAAGGTACGATTTAGTTTAGAAAGATGCAGAATTACATAAAACATCTGGAATATGGGACAAGAAATATTGGCTTATTATCCCTTGTGGACCTTCTCTATGAAAAATTTAATAGATCTGTTTTGGTAGTTTTAATCTCCAGAGCACCTCAAGCTATGTTATGGAAACATCATCTTGGTCATTTATATTAGAAAGAACACCTGGTGATGAAAGAAAATGTACTCTTTTAAATTGTGAGTGCTTTTTCTTTAATAATCAAATATGCATAGAGATGCATATGTGTGTGTGTCTATAAACATCCATCCTGTTTAAAATTTAGTTTTTCAATCTTTGTGATTGATGAGATTGTAAATCCTGAATTTACTAAAAATGGAGTCCTTTTCATGTTCTATAAATTAATGATTTTGTGTTAACTCTGACATTTACCCACTGCATAAAGCAGAGTAAGTTAGACAAATTTCATGATGTAAACACTAAAATTCCATTCATATTGGCCTAGGAAATAAATGACACTCATTTTTAAAAGTTAAAATATATTTTTTGATTTAACACATTTTCTTATACCATAATGCCTTCTAAATGACAGTTTTAATATTTACTGTTAATAATACAGCTTTTTAAAGTTAATACCAAAATAATATTTATAGCTGAAAACAGTTAACTTTCAGCATTAAATTTTGTTATTGAAAAACTTATTACTAGTAAAAATTTAATGTTGAGAATGTGTGCATATAAGGAAGATTAAATGATGAAGTCATCTGCCATGAGAATTTATAAAAAAGTAATCTCCAAAATTTCAGTGTTACATTCTTTTACTCTAAAGTCACAGTTATTGCAAAGTTTTAAAACTGAGTTTCAGGGCAAGTATCTGCGCATTGAAATCAGAGAAAACCTCACATAATTGAAAATATAGTCTCATTTTTTAAAGTGATCTTTTTAAAATTGGCACATCACACCATAGCTACGCTATCATTAATAACACTCAAAATATGTAACGGGCCTCTACATATTCCAATTAAAAATAGAAGTCCTTAAAATATTTGAGTATTTATAGTCTATAAAGATTTTCAGGGACATTTTTATTAATTTGACACAGATACGCCTTCATTTCTAATGTTACAAACCTGAATCATTTTAAATACAATTAAAAATGGTTATGAAAGAGTGTGGACTTCCTTGTGAAGTAGGAAATCACTCTTGTGATTAACATGCAAACGAGCTCATGCTGGCAGAATAGATTGGGGTTTTAAAACCCCAATTACTTTTGTATGATTATCTATTTACCAGTACACAGTCTATTTTCATTTTTCATCTAATACAAAATCGGCTTGCTTACATTTTTAGCACAGCAATTAATATTTACAATAATTATGACATCAAGCACTGCTGANCAAATGAAGAAAGGGTATTCTTTTTAAACAGAGAGGTGTAAATGTACACAATTATACAAATAACATGACCTTTAACTAAGCAAGTATATGCTACTGGAGAATCAAGAAATCTCTCCCAAGCTTATCACCTCAGAAGGGCTAAATTTGCTAACAGTCCTCTATCTAAGCCTGATATAAAGTAAAGTTTCTGGAAATGTTTTGTTTTGAACCCTTAATGGGATTGTGGCAACAAACAAAATCTGAAAGAAAGACTAAACACATGAAAGAAACAGAATAGTTTTCATTGATCATTTTCTTCCTCAGTCATTTGTCTATAATTTTAAAGATTCACAAAAAGCCATGAAAAAGCTACTCATTATTTCTGTTGATCACAATAATATTTAAATTATTAATACACTGAAGTTGAAAGAGGGAATCATTAAGATAAAGCTCATCTATCACACTGTCATATACCATGCAGCGCTGTTAAGTCAGAGTCATGCCCCTAGTTTTCTAAACTTCAAACAGCTGAAACACCACAACATTCATAAAACAGAACTGAGCAACTGGGAGTAGGAAAAAAATACAAAAAGGTAGCAGACCTCAACAGCAGATAGTAAAATTAACATTTCAACAGCTCCGGCCTTTCATCTCTGTCTCTATAGTACGTTTTCTTTTTTTTTTTTTTTCTGGAGAAGGTACGATTTAGTTTAGAAAGATGCAGAATTACATAAAACATCTGGAATATGGGACAAGAAATATTGGCTTATTATCCCTTGTGGACCTTCTCTATGAAAAATTTAATAGATCTGTTTTGGTAGTTTTAATCTCCAGAGCACCTCAAGCTATGTTATGGAAACATCATCTTGGTCATTTATATTAGAAAGAACACCTGGTGATGAAAGAAAATGTACTCTTTTAAATTGTGAGTGCTTTTTCTTTAATAATCAAATATGCATAGAGATGCATATGTGTGTGTGTCTATAAACATCCATCCTGTTTAAAATTTAGTTTTTCAATCTTTGTGATTGATGAGATTGTAAATCCTGAATTTACTAAAAATGGAGTCCTTTTCATGTTCTATAAATTAATGATTTTGTGTTAACTCTGACATTTACCCACTGCATAAAGCAGAGTAAGTTAGACAAATTTCATGATGTAAACACTAAAATTCCATTCATATTGGCCTAGGAAATAAATGACACTCATTTTTAAAAGTTAAAATATATTTTTTGATTTAACACATTTTCTTATACCATAATGCCTTCTAAATGACAGTTTTAATATTTACTGTTAATAATACAGCTTTTTAAAGTTAATACCAAAATAATATTTATAGCTGAAAACAGTTAACTTTCAGCATTAAATTTTGTTATTGAAAAACTTATTACTAGTAAAAATTTAATGTTGAGAATGTGTGCATATAAGGAAGATTAAATGATGAAGTCATCTGCCATGAGAATTTATAAAAAAGTAATCTCCAAAATTTCAGTGTTACATTCTTTTACTCTAAAGTCACAGTTATTGCAAAGTTTTAAAACTGAGTTTCAGGGCAAGTATCTGCGCATTGAAATCAGAGAAAACCTCACATAATTGAAAATATAGTCTCATTTTTTAAAGTGATCTTTTTAAAATTGGCACATCACACCATAGCTACGCTATCATTAATAACACTCAAAATATGTAACGGGCCTCTACATATTCCAATTAAAAATAGAAGTCCTTAAAATATTTGAGTATTTATAGTCTATAAAGATTTTCAGGGACATTTTTATTAATTTGACACAGATACGCCTTCATTTCTAATGTTACAAACCTGAATCATTTTAAATACAATTAAAAATGGTTATGAAAGAGTGTGGACTTCCTTGTGAAGTAGGAAATCACTCTTGTGATTAACATGCAAACGAGCTCATGCTGGCAGAATAGATTGGGGTTTTAAAACCCCAATTACTTTTGTATGATTATCTATTTACCAGTACACAGTCTATTTTCATTTTTCATCTAATACAAAATCGGCTTGCTTACATTTTTAGCACAGCAATTAATATTTACAATAATTATGACATCAAGCACTGCTGAGAACGCCAAGTAAATCATTTACCCCAACCTTTTTAATATATGATTAATATCCTTTCATAATTTAATGCTTTATATGAGGTTACCATTATGTAAAAATCAAAATTAAAAACCACTTTACTTTTTGATTTAAATTTAGTTATACTGCATATTTTAGGAATATTAGTAAGATTAGTATTGTTATAAAATAAAAACAAATTTTTAAATGAGATGAGAATAATATGTAAAAATAGTTTAACTGTTCATAGGAAGAAAAATAAATATATATTGAGAACAATAAAATATGTCCTATGCATCTTCCTTTTTACGGTAGTAACAGACAGTTCTAAACTTTCACTAACACGCTTTGATTCATACCTGCTACATACTGCACACATACACATTTTTCCAGACTTCTAAAGAAAATTATAATGCATTAATGACAGGAACCATGGTAATGGAAAAAAGGTCACCCTCTCTTCAACACCTTCTGTTTTAAACCATTATATATAAAGACATTCGAGAAAGCAAAGAATTAAAAGCCAGCCTTTGTGCAACCCATTACTGAAATATTATAGAATAATCTATATCAAATGTAGAGGAACAGCAGATTCTTTTGGATCTAAATTAACTGCAGCCATAGAAACGCTTTTATGCTTATTATGTATCTGCATGTTGATTCAATTATTAAAAGAACACCTGACAGCATCAGACTTATTTAATTGAATTAATTAAACTGGATGAATAATCACTGAATTCCTTTTGTGTGAAATTTGTCCTGAAAAGTAACACTGACATTTGGAAATTGCAAGTAATTTGCATGGTGAAATACAGTGAACATGGAAATCTCCTATTTCAGTATGCTAGTTTCTTTCTTTTTTTTTTTTCTTCCCACTCTTCTACAACAAATGAACAGATCTTACAGTGGATATTTTCCTTTTACAGAAGATTTGTGAACACATTTTATCATTATACCATTAAGCAGTTTTTCAACAATTTCCTCAAAATCACAATTTAAGTTTTTCTCCTATGGTAAAAAATATTATGCAAACTGTCACTTTTACTAAAGAGATGATAATACACCAATGTATCATTGAACCTATAAGGTAAGAGAAACTCTTGTTTCAAGATGGATTTCTAAGACACTAGTATACCTCCTCTACATACATTTTCCCTGATTCAAGTTCACAGATAAACGAAAAGGAGAATTATGCAACGTTTATCTGTCTTATCAAAATAAAATTGACTACTTTTCAAAATATTCTTAAGGCACTCACTTACTGCACTTACTGGCCATTAGGTTCTTCATCATCCTGGGGTGGGGGAAGGATCATTTAATATTTTATAGCCGTATACATATGTATACATATAATTTTCTTAACCACACATGCCACTGGGAAGATGCATCAATATTTGCTTTTGTTAATTCATTGTTAAGAATAAAATTGGGTGAAATACTGATGTTTGGTTAACCTTTAAATATACACATCCATGTAAGTTGCACTTCAATGTATCAAAGTGTTCTGTGCAATCATGTTTCTTTTTAGTTGTGAACAGAAAATTGTACTTGCATATTTGAGATGACAATTACCCTATACCATTTTCCTCATGCCTATTATTTAGGAGAGACTGTTTACCATAATAAATTATGGTATTTGAAATCACAGATCATTTAACATCTACATTCCTCAGATTAATGAACCTTTCAATATACAGGCTGACCATATCTGAAATTTGTTCACTTTAAAATTATGCTTGATCCCTTCAACCTTTGATCCATGAACCTTCCTCAAGTCAGTTTTATTTCTGGACTTCCTTGGCATTGCCCAGAAATATTTCTGTGAATGGTCATATTTAGCAAAATTAAATCTTGTGTGTAATTCAGCACTATTCTTTCCCACATAAAATTAAGTACCAAGAATATTTATAAAAAATAATTCCTAAAATATTTGAAGTATTGATTGAAATGGCTTTATGTCATATAAAAATTTTCTAGAATTCTAGATAAACTGTTTCTTTGTGATCTAAATTTCAGACATGATAAATATACAAACTTTTACAAAATACTTTGTAAAAAATGTATACCATCACATAAGTATCTGTATTAATAACCTTAGTGGTTAGATTTATTTTACATATATTATACAAAATACATTGGCATTACACCCCATTCTTAATACCAACTTATTATAGCTTTATTTCATAATATTGGATGTGGAAATGGAAACAGTGCCATCATGTGATACTTTTTAGGGTACTTCACTTCTTACACTCTCAAAGTCTAAGCATATAGCTACTATACAAATAAAAGAGTTCACAGAAAACCAGGGAATGGCAATATAATTCATCACCCAGTATTTTGCAAACACATTCTGTGTTCGTGCTTTTGTGTAAAAAATTAGAAAGGGATTTTGAATCTTCAAAGAAAAACTGTAAAGCCAGTATCTGTATTTGTGTATATAGAGACATCCTTCATTAAAAATCTACTAGTATCATTTATTCTAGATCATAAAACCCTGTGCATTTGCAATCAATTTCAAATTTTAAAATAAAAATGTGTCACTTCAAAAAAGGAGTAAATTCATTATTTTAATGAGCAAAAACCCATGGTTAGGAAGAGGGGAAATTCAGACAGTATGTAATAAGTATCAACTCCAAACCCCCAAAAACCTATATCTAAAATAGAACCCAGCTCCTCCATAGATTTCTTTTTTCCTTTAGTCAATGGTCATGGATAATTTTGCACTAACTTAAGAAAAACTAAGTACCACAAACTAAAACAATAGATTTGGCCCAAGTTACATTATTTTTCTAGATTTCAAAATTAGCTTTGAAAACTATGTGGAATTAAAGTCTATAATAATCATGCATAACTATGAAATCTTATACTACAAATGATCCCTGCTCTCTTTCTTATAATTCACTCTGTAACTGTCATTCTATCAAAATATACCTATTTGGTTAGATGTGTCAATTTGGGAGCTACTCTCACCTTACTTCCCATACTTATTTTATACAAATACAAAACTTCATTTTAAGAAAAGGTGTGTATTGCTCAAACACTAATATACACAATGCTAATCCAGGATTAGAAAAGATAAATAAATTTTTATTTATTTTAATGACTCATTAAATTTAACTGTTAATGACTCATGTTTGATCATTTAATTTTCAGTTCAGTTCAGTTCAGTTCAGTCACTCAGTCGTGTCTGACTCTTTGCGACCCCATGAATCACAGCCGGCCAAGGCTCCCTGTCCATCACCAACTCCCGGAGTTCACTCAAATTCATGTCCGTCAAGTCGGTGATGCCATACAGCCATCTCATCCTCTGTCGACCCTTTCTCCTCCTGCCCCCAATCCCTCCCAGCATCAGGGTCTTTTCCAATGAGACAACTCCTCGCATGATGTGGCCAAAGTATTGGAATTTCAGCTTCAGCATCAGCCTTTCCAATGAACATCCAGGACTAATCTCCTTTAGGATGAACTGGTTGAATCTCCTTGGAGTCCAAGGAACTTGCAAGAGTCTTCTCCAACACCACAGTTCAAAGCATCAATTCTTCAGCGCTCAGCTTTCTTCACAGTCCAACTCTCACATCCATAAATGACCACTGGAAAAACCATAGCCTTGACTAGATGGACCTTTGTTGGCAAAGTAATGTCTCTGCTTTTCAATATGCTATCTAGGTTGGTGATAACTATCCTTCCAAGGACTAAGCATCTTTTAATTTCCTGGCTGCAATCAACATCTGCAGTGATTTTGGAGCCCCCAAAAATAAAGTCTGACACTGTTTCCACTGTTTCCCCATCTATTTCCCATGAAGTGATGGGACCAGAGGCCATGATCTTCATTTTCTGAATGTTGAGCTTTAAGCCAACTTTTTCACTCTCCTCTTTCACTTTCATCAAGAGGCTTTTTAGTTCCTCTTCACTTTCTGCCATAAGGGTGGTGTCATCTGCTTACTTGAGGTTATTGATTATTCTCCC
>SJYX01005964.1:347275-368551 GCA_006410675.1 Oreotragus oreotragus | reverse complement strand
AACCGCTCAGTCGTGTCTGACTCTTTGCAACCCCGTGGACTGTAGCCCACCAGACTCCACCATCTATGGGATTCTCCAGGCAAGAATACTGGAGTAGGTTGCCATTTCCTTCTCCAGGGGAATCTTCCCAACCCGGGGATCGAACCCAGGTCTCCCGCATTGCAGGCAGACGCTTTAACCTCTGAGCCACCAGGGAAGCCCGAATTAACTCAGATGACCATTATATCTACTAATGAGAGCAGGAATACTTTAGAAGAAATGGAGTAGCCCTCACGGTCAACAAGAGTCCAAAATGCGGTACTTGGATGCAGTCTCAAAAATGACAGAATGATCTCTGTTCATTTCCAAGGCAAATCACTCAATATCATGGTAATCCAAGACTATGCCCCAACTAGCAATGCTGAAGAAGCTGAAGTTGAATGGTTCTATGAAGACCTACAAGACCTTTTAGAACTAACATGCAAAAAAGATGTCCTTTTCATTATAGGGGACTGGAATGCAAAAGTAGGAAGTAAAGAAACACCTGGAGTAACAGGGAAATTTGGCCTTGGTGTACAGAATGAAGCAGGGCAAAGGCTAATAGAGTTTTGCCAAGAGAACACACTAGTCATAGCAAACACCCTCTTCTAACAACACAAGAGAAGACTCCACACATGGACATCACCAGATGGTCAACACTGAAATCAGATTGATTATATTCTTTGCAGCCAAAGATGGAAAAGCTCTATACAGTCAGCAAAAACAAGACCAGGAGCTGACTGTGGCTCAGATCATGAACTCCTTATTGCCAAATTCAGACTTAAATTGAAGAAAGTGGGGGAAACCACTAGACCATTCAGGTATGACCCAAATCATTTAACTTTAGTACACACATAATCCAAGGCATTTCAGTTTAAATTAAAGTTACCCAAAATGAAAGTCTCTCAGTGTTGCCTGACTTTTTGCGACCCATGGACTATACGGTCCATGGAATTCTCCAGGCCAGAATACTGGAATGGGTAACTGTTCCCTTCTCCAGGGGATCTTTTCAAACTAGGGACTGAACTCAGGTTTCTCACATCGTAGGCAGATTTTTAGCCAGCTGAGCCACAAGGGAAGTCCAAAAGTGAGAAAACTAAACTACAATCTAAGATTTAAAACTTTTGATGACTTTACAATAGTAGTTTTTAAACAATCATCCTAAATTCAATTATTTCGCAAATCCTTTGTGATATACTATAGCACAACACTTAAAATTCCACACAAATGGCCATAATGAAAGAAAGGAGAAAAAACTTGAGAAAAATTTTATTCACACGAGCATAATTGTAGCTGCTTGTTTTTTGAATGGTGAAAATAACCTCTAATCATAGGTGCCTGAAGAGAATTTAATTATAGTCACTGAAAAAATTAAGTGAGGAAAATTTTTGCAGTAGGAAAAAGGTAAAAGTAGATTTATTAAATTTTTGTTTAAAAAAAATTCTTTCTAGACTAAATGAAAACAGAAGTTACCAACTCGTACACAACTCTCCAAAAGAATCATCTCTTCTATGGTAATAAAGGGCTTGAGGATTACCCTAAAACCTTTTGTGATTATCACTATTATTATTCCTTTTCCAAACAACACCAGGCATGAACTCACTGACAGCTTCTTTATTTGGAAACAGTGCTGTTCCTCTGAGAAGAGACTCTATTTTCTTGTTCCCAAACTGTTCTGCAGACTTTTGTTTTGTGATAGAAAGGAACCTATGGAACCTTTTCTTTTTTCATGAAATATGTCTTCCATAAATTCTTCCGTTCTTCCAACCTGCACTGATACTGATCTTTCAACACTTCTTTCTGAGAAATAAGAGATAGGAGACTTTTGAAGGCCCTCAATAACGTAACACACTTTTCTTTCTATGATAAGATTGACCACTGATACTTCCACATTTTCAGCTATGGAAGAAGAGTCAACAATAACAACTCTTTCTAATTCAGTTCCTGATTGATGTTTCACAAATCACAGAACTCTAGGAAAAAGCATCCAGGGAGTTATGAGTGGGGCAATGAACTTCTTCACCCAATCCACTGTTATTTTTAAAGTTATATTTGAGTCTCAACTTTCTGTACTTCTAGAATGGCAGTATTTTGGAGTAAGCAGGAAATAAAAAGTAGTTGGTCAGAAAAGACAAATGTGTGAAAAGTGCTGATTTGTGATGCAGTTATTTCTAATCACCTTTCAATGTACTAAGATATACTAAGAGATAAAAATTATAAATCAAGATGTAAATTCCATTTCATATGTTTATATCTTTATAACATTAAGAACAACACTGATACCTGAAAGTTAGTGGTAGAACCCTCCATGGCAGCAATTCATGATTTGTTACACAATTATAAGCCCGTTTAATGATGGAAGAAAGAGTTTAAGTTATTGCTGGTTAAAGTAATAAATTTTAATATTTTAGGAGTGAAAAATTAAAAAAAATATTTGTATACTAATTATTAAATTACTTAAGTAACAGTGAAAATTGCATGTGTTCATATTCAATACATTAACATCTTTTTATCTTCATCATTAACAACTCTTCTCTAACAGCCCCACTAGACACATATACACATCTAGATAAACAGGCACAGACAGTAAACAATTTAATGAACTTTGCCAGAACTAATAAAAATCTGTTGGAAATTCAGTGTGTGGGATGGAATGCCATTTTGTTGGCTTCCCTGATAGTTCAAATAGATGGTAAAGAAAGTGAAAGTGAAGTCAGTCATGCCTGACTCTTTGCGACCCCATGGACTGTAGCCTACCAGGCTCCTCTGTCCATGGGATTCTCCAGGTGAGAATACTGGAGTGGGTTGCCATTTCCTTTTCCAGGGGATCTTCCTGACCCAGAGATTGAACCCAGATTTCCCACATTGCAGGCAGACGTTTTAACCTCTGAGCCACCAGGGAAGCTCCCACAATGCGGGAGACCTGGGTTTGATCTCTGGGTTGTGAAGATCCCCTGAAGGAAGGCATGGAAACCCATTCCAATATTCTTACCTGGAGAATCCCCATGAAAAGAGGAGCCTGGCAGGATACAGTCCATGGAGTCACAAAGAGTAGGACACGACCGAGTGACTAAGCACAGCACAGCATGCCATTTAGTTAGTACAGAGCTGTCTGTGATGAAATCCACAGTCACAGAAAACTAACCAAACTGATGACATGGATAACAGCTTTGTCTAAATGTATGAAACTCTAAGCCATGCCACATAGGGCCACCCAAACAGACAGGTCATGGTGGAAAGTTCTGACAAAACATGGTCTATTAAAGAAGGGAGGGCAAGCCACTTCAGCATTCTTGTCTTGAGAGCCCCATGAACAGTATGAAAAGGCAAACAGATAGGACACTGAAAGATGAACTCCCCAGGTCAGTAGGTGCCGATATGCTACAGGAGAAGAGTGAAGAGGCTGAGCCAAAGGGGAAACAACACCCAGTTGTGAATGTGTGTGGTGGTAAAGTAAAGTCTGATGCTGTAAGGAACAATACTGCATAGGAATCTAGAATGTTAGGTCCATGAATCAAGGTAAATTGTGAGTAGTCAAACAGGAGATGGCCAGAATGAACATGGACATTTTAGGAATCAGTAAACTAATATGGACCAGAATGGGCAAATTTAATTCAGATGACCCTTATACCTGATACTATGTGCAAGAATACCTTAGAAGAAATGGAGGAGCCCTCGGAGTCAACAAGAGCCTGAAATGCAGCACTTGGGTGCAATCTCAAAAATGACAGAACGATCTCTGTTCATTTCCAAAGCAAACCATTCAATATCACGGTAATCCAAGCCTATGCCCCAACCACTAATGTCGAAGAAGCTAAAAGTTGAATGGTTCTATGAAGCCCTACAAGATCTTCTAGAACTAACGCCAAAAAAGATGTCCTTTTCATCATAGGGGACTGGAATGCAAAGTAGAAAGTCAAGAGATACCTGGAGTAACAGGCAAATTTGGCCTAGGAGCACAAAAGAAGCAAGTCAAAGGCTAACAGAGTTTGGCCAAGAGAACACACTGGTCATAGCAAACACCCTCTTCTAACAACACAAGGGACGATACTACACGTGGACATCACCAGATGGTCAACAATGAAATCAGTAAGATTATATTCTTTGAGCCAAAAATGGAAAAACTCTTTACAGTCCGAAAAAACAAGACCAGAACTGACTAGGGTTCAGTTCATGAACTCCTCACTGCAAAGTTCAGACTTAAATTGAAGAAAGCAGAGAAAACCACTACGCCATTTAGGCGTGACCTAAATCAAATCCCTTACAATTATACAGTGGAAGTGGCAAATAGATTCAGGATATTAGATCTGATGGACAGTGCCTGAAGAACGATGAACAGAGGTTCATAAAAGTATATAGGAGGCCGTGGTCAAAAACATCCCCAAGAAAAAGAAATGCAAAAAGACAAAATGGTTGTCTGAGGAGGGCTTACGAACAGCTGAGAAAAAAAGAGAAGCTAAAGGCAAAGGAGACAAGGAATGAAACACCTATCTGAATGAAGAGTTCCAAAGAAACAAGGAGAGATAAGAAAGCTTTCCTCAGTGATCAATGCAAAGAAATAAAGGAAAACAATAGAATGGGAAAGACTAGAGATCACTTCAAGAAAATTAGAGATATCAAGGGAATGTTTTATGCAAAGATTGGCACAGTAAAGGATAGAAACAGCATGGACCTAACAGAAGCAGAAGGTATTAAGAAGATGAGGCAAGAATACACAGAAGAACTATACAAAAAAGATCTTCATGACCTAGATAACCACAATGGTGTTTACACTCACCTAGAGACAGACATCTTGGAGTTTGAAGTCAAGCGGGCCTTAGGAAGCATCATCACGAACAAAGCTAATGAGGTGATGGAATTCCAGTTGAGCTGTTTCAAATCCTAAAAGCTGATGCTGTGAAAGTGCTGCACTCAATATGCCAGCAAATTTGGAAAACTCAGCAGTGGCCACAGTACTGGAAAAGGTCAGGTTTCACTCCAATCCCAAAGAAGGCAATGCCAAACAATGTTCAAACTACCGCACAATTGCACAAATCTTACATGCTAGCAAAGTAATGCACAAAAATTTCAAGCCAGGCTTTAACAGTACGTGAACTGTGAACTTCCAGATGTTTAAGCTGGTTTTAGAAAAAGCAGAGGAACCAGAGCTCAAATTGCCAACATCTGCTGGTCATAGAAAAAGTAAGAGAATTCCTGAAAACTGTTGACTTCTGCTTCATTGACTAAGCTAAAGCCTTTTTACTGTGTGGATCACAACACACTGTGGAAAATTCATCAAGAGACAGGAATACCAGACCAACTTACCTGCCTCCTGAGAAATCTGTATGCAGATCAAGAAGCAACAGTTAGAACCAGACATGGAATAGACTGGTTCCAAATTGGAAAAAGAGTATGTCAAGGCTGTATACTATCACCCTGCTTATTTAAGTTATATGCAGAGTACATTACGTGAAATGCCAGGCTGGATGAAGCACAAGCTAGAATCAAGATCACCAGAAGAAATATAAATAACCTCAGATATGCAGATGATACCATAAAGCAAAGAGGAACTAAAGAGAACTAAAGAGGCTCTTGATGAAAGTGAAAAAGGAGAGTGAAATAGATGGTGTAAAATTCAACATTCAAAAAACGAAGATCATGGCATCTGGTCCATTGCTTCATGGCAAATGGATGGAAAAAAAATGGAAACTGTGACAGACTTGATTTTCTTGGTCTCCAAAATCCCTGCAGATGGTGACTACAGCCATGAAATTAGAGGACGCTTGATCCTTGGAAGAAAAGCTGTGAGAAACCTAGACAGCTGATTCATTACTTTGCCAACAAGGTCCATATAGTCAAAACTAAGGTTTTTCACATGTGTGGGTGTGACAGTTAGACTATAAAGAAAGCTGGGTACCAAAAAAATTATGCTTTTGAACTGCGGTGTTGGAGAAGACTCTTGAGAGTCCCTTGGACTGCAAGGAGATCCAACCAGTCCATCCTAAAGGGAATCAGTCCTGAATATTCATTGAAAGGACTGATGCTGAAGCTGAAACTCCAATACTTTGGCCATCTGATGCGAAGAGCTGACTCATATGAAAAGACCCTGATGCTGGGAAAAATTGAAGGCGAGAGGAAAAGGGGACGACAGAGGATGAGATGGTTGGATGAGAGGAGAAGGGGATGACAGAGGATGAGATGGTTGGATGGCATCACCGACTCAATGGACATGAGTTTGAGTAAACTACGGGAGTTGGCCATGGACAGGAAGGCCTGGTGTGCTGTAGTCCACGGGGTCATAAAAAGTAGGACACAACTAAGGACTGAACTGAACTGATTGAAGGTTTTCCCACTAGTTATGCATGGATGTGAGAGGTGGATCATAAAGCAGGCTGAGTGCCGAAGAATGAATGCTTTTGAACTGTGGTATTGGAGAAGATTGTTGAGAGTTCCTTGGACAGCAAGTTCAAACTAGGCAGACCTAAAGGAGATCAGTCCTGAATATTCATTGGAAGGACTGGTGCTGAAGCTGATGCTCCAATACTTTAGCCATCTTATGGGAAGAGCTGGCTCATTAGAAAAGACCCTGATGCTTGGAAAGATTGAAGGCAGGAGAAGGGGACAACAAAGGACTAGACGATTGGATGACATCACAACTAAATGGACAATAGTTTAGAGCAAGCTTTGGGAATTGGTGAAGGACAAGGAAGCCTGGTGTGATGCAGTCCATGAGGTCACAAAAGTCAGACTCGACTGAGCAACTGAACAACAACGGAGATGTCATTTGTTGCACATACGACATAAGACTGTTGAAAACGTCAGAAAATGACTTGATGCACTTATTCTACATAATAATATTTGACATTTTATAGGAATGCAATGCTAGTCCTTGGAGAAAATGAACAAAACCTCCCTAGCTTGAGTAGAGCTTCCCAGGTGAGTGCTAGTGGTAAAGAACATTTCTGCCAATGCAGGAGGCATAAGAGACGTGGATTTGATCCCTGGGTCAGGAAGATCCCCTGCAGAACTACATGGCAACCCACCCCAGTGTTTTTGCTTGGAAAATCCCATGGACAGAGGTACAGTCCATAGGGCTGCAAAGAGATGGGCATAATTGAAGCAACTTAGCATGGACATGCACAGTTTGAGTAGAAGATGATAAATTTTCTTTCACAGCCAATCTAATGATCAATGCACAAATTTCTTGATGTGACAGCTGAGAAAATTCACTTTTTTACATCAAGCTTCATCTCTGTGCTTCATCTTAGTTATTATTCTTGACATAGTCTTTGTCTATAGTTACATATACATAATGAAAGATCCTCTTTATAGTTGATCATGATGATTTTTTTCTCTTTTAACTGTTATTCTTGTCATTTTAGCCCAAGACATTATCATAAACAATGCTATGTGCATGTATGCTAAGTCACTTCAGTGATGTCTGACTCTATAATTCTATGGACTATAGCCCACCAGGCTCCTCCTTCCATGGGATTCTCTAAACAAAAATACTGGAGTGGGTTGCCACACTCTCCTCCAGGGGATCTTTCCCAACCCAGGGATCAAATCTGCAACTCTTATGTCTCCTATATTGAAAGGCAAGTTCTTTGCCACTAGCACCACCTGAGAAGCCCAAACAATGCTTTGCCTATATTGTCATCTTTTTTGAGCATTACCTTGTTAGCATGTGAAATGAGCACACTTGTGCAGCAGTTTGAGCATTCTTTGTCATTGCCTTTCTTTGGGATCAGAATGAAAACTGACCTTTTCCAGTCCTGTGGCCACTGCTCTGTTTTTCAAATTTGCTAGCATATTGAGTGCAGCATTTATTTGGTGGGTTTATTTGGGTGGGTGGGGCGATGTCTGAAGAATATCAACAGTAATTGTTGTCATTTATTATTCCTTATATAAAAGCATAACATTTATTAACAATAAATAGCCAAGATGAATGGTTCTCCTAATTTGTGTATCTCTAATAACTTTTCTCCTATAGGTTACTTTAAGACTCATGAACCTCTTGACAGTTAGAAAATACTTCCTTCTACCATTCTGCCAATATTTGATGCACAGATTTTCATTCAAACATATATGTATTTATATAATATTTCTCCTTTGGCTACAATATTTTACTATCCTTGCTATGTTTCACCCTCTTAAATCAGAGTGAAACTTTTTGATAGTGGGCCATCAGTTGTTAGACAAAGAAACAGGTGCACAAATAGGCATCCAAGGTTATTGTTCAAGTCTAATGTTATTAAAGAGTAATATGACTCTGGGATAGTATTTATCTAATATTATTAGAAAAATAAATCTATAGGCTCAAATCAAAAGTAAAAATGATTATTAAATAATTTTAATCATCATCATAATCATAATAAGTGATGAATTAAATGAATAAAAATCAGTTGAACTGGAGCACCAGAGTTTTCCATATATAACCATACTTGAAAGAAAAAAGAAAGAAAACACTTGAAACAAAACAAGTATGAACAATTTAAAAGAAAAATTGAAGGAACTAAAAAATATTAAACCCAACTAATGAGAGGTAGGGCATGTGTCATTATTACATATTCATATAAAGTGAAGGAGGTTGACCCATGCTCATGAAATACATTTTCTCAGATAACTGACCTTTATTATCTAACCAAATGCTTTAATTTTTCCATCATCATGGAGGATAAGATGCTACAACTTAGTTTTTTAAAAAATGAAAGGCAAACACCATTTATCAGTTCAGTTCAGTCGCTCAGTCATGCCCAACTCTTCGTGACCCCATGAACTGCAGCACCCCAGGCCTCCCTGTCCATCACCAACTCCCGGAGTCCACCCAAACCCATGTCCATTGAGTCAGTGATGCCATCCAACCATCTCATTCTCTGTCAACCCCTTCTCCTCCTGCCCTCAATCTTTCCCAGCATCAGAGTCTTTCAAATAAGTTAGCTCTTCACATCAGATGGCCAAAGTATTGGAGTTTCAGCTTCAACATCAGTCCTACCAATGAATACCCAATACCCATCTCCTTTAGGATGGACTGGTTGGATCTCTTTGCACATCAAGACTCTCAAGAGTCTTCTCCAACCACAGTTCAAAAGCATCAATTTTTTGGTGCCCAGCTTTCTCTATAGTCCAACTCTCACATCCATACATGACCACTGGAAAAACCATAGCCTTGACTAGACAGATCTTTGTTGACGTCTCTGTTTTTTTAATATGTTGTCTAGGTTGGTCATAACTTTCCTTCCAAGGAGTAAGTGTATTTTAATTTCATGGCTGCAATCACCATCTGCAGTGATTTATCAGTACACAATCCATTTTTTAAAAATAGGCCAAAAATTTAATGTTTCTAGGAGTGTTTAAATCAGATGGAAGCCCATGATTTCAAACTAGTTTACTGATGGTCCTTTCTGTCTAAAGGTATACACAGACACAAATACACACAAAATTGATTTCTTCTTACTACCTCACGGCCATCAGCATAATGTCCTAAGAGGGTGATTCTTCAGGGTTACTGATGCACAGAGCCACTTGCCCTTCACTTCATGAACCCAGAGAGTATACCAGAGGTAGCTGTGCATTATTTCAAGGGATTTTTGAAATGTTATTCCTCCTGATATGAGACTATCACTTTTAAATGAAATTTTATGGGATATCTGTCTAGGAAGTCAGATAGACAAGCTATAACGAGGGATAAGGAGGGTCTCTTTTGCTATGAAGGTGAAGTGAAGTCGCTCAGTCATGTCCAACTCTTTGCAACCCCATGGACTGTAGCCTACCGGGTTCCTAAGTCCATGGAATTTTCCAGGCAGAGTACTGGTGTGGGTTGCCATTTCCTTCTCCAGGGGATCTTTCCAACCCCAGGACTGAATCCCGGTCTCCCGCATTGTAGGCAGGTGCTTTACCATCTGACCCACCACGGAATGTTGAGTCCTGTATTAGAGACTACTTGTATTTTTGGTTTGTTTGCTTGCTTGCTTACTGAGTTCATACTTTGTTCTAACTTGTTCAAGTGCCCGAAATTTTAATCTCCAGGTATAAGTTATAATTTCATGTCCAAAAGTAAAAAGGAAAACATGAAGAAAAGAAAAGAGAATACAAAGTAAAATAACCTATAAAAAAGTTTAGCATAAACCTACACTGCTACTGCTAAGTCACTTCAGTTGTGTTCAACTCTGTGCGACCCCATAGACGGCAGCCCACCAGGCTCCCCTGTCCCTGGGATTCTCCAGACAAGAACACTGGAGTGGGTTGCCATTGCCTTCTCCAATGCATGAAAGTGAAAAGTGAAAGTGAAGTCACTCAGTCATGTCCGATCCTTAGGGGCCCCATGGACTGCAGCCTACCAGGCTCCTCCGTCCATGGGATTTTCCAGGCAAGAGTACTGGAGTAGGGTGCCATTGCCTTCTGTGATAAACCTACACAGTATCAGCAAATACTTGACACTGTTTTTTTATGTGCAATAACTCCAAGATCCAAAACACTTATTAGATGATGACTAAGTTTAACAAATCAAAATTTGAGAATTTTACTGGTACTTCATTTGTTCATTCATTCATATATTCATTTAACAAATATCTGAGTTACTATGTGACAACTACTGCCAAGTACCTGGATGACAGAAGGAGAAGAATGGACATATTCAGTACATTCATGAAAAATGTAGACAAAAGTTAATAATCACACAAATATAGAGTTGCAATCTGTGATCACTGATGTGAAGAGAGAGTCCAAGATTCAGTGAGATTGCTTATCAGGGAAATTTAATCAAGTTGGGGAAATCATAAAATCTCCTAAAGGAAATGACTCTCTGAGCTCTGACCTGCAGGATGAAAGGTCATTACTAATGCAGGTGAGGTGCAGGGTAAGAGTAATTTATGTTTACATGAAGCCCCCAAGAGAGGAGAGACAGGTAACCTCAAGTACTCTATACAGGTTAACAAAAACCGCTAACCACATCATCTCTAGCTTTTTCGGATCCATTAAAGACATGTGCCTAACCTGATCATTAAGTACCGAATTGCCTGAAAGTAAACATTACTGAGCCTGGAGGGCTACAGTCCATGAGGTCACAAAAGATTTGGGCACAACTTAGCAACTAAACAACAAGCATCACTAAAATATTTTCTCAAATTTTATCTCTGGCTGTGGTAATTGACTAGAGATGACTGCTTTGAATATTTTTGTGAATTACATGATTATTATGGCCAGGATCAGAGAAAAACAAGTGGCCTACCTTTATCTGGTAAAAGACGGAAAAGAGGCCATCACAGAGTGCCAGCCTTTACTCTGGCTAATTATTTACCTAAAGACACTGGGACCTTCTTTGGTAGCTCAGGCAGTAAAGAAGCTGCCTTCTACCAATGCAGGAGACATGAGACACGGGTTCCACCCCTTGGTTGGTAGGATCCCCTGGAGACGGGAATGGCAATCCACTCCAGTATCCTTGCCTGGAAAAGTCCATGGACAGAGGACCCTGGTGGACTACAAGTCTATGGAGTTGCAAAGAGTGGGACATGACTAAGCAACTACACAACAACAACAAAAGACACTGGAGAAAAAACGGCTGAATTCACAAAGACCCTGAACAGAGCCTGTATTTTCTGTGCCCCCAAACAAGTAAAAGTCGTAACATTAGGGGGTGCAAATTGTATCACAGAGACCAACTGCAAGGTCTTAAATCCCTAGTCACCTTCTTTAGAGTGAATTCTTACAATGTTTTTCCAAAAGACTTCTGTTCTTCCTATTCATCCTTTTGAAATCCATTCTGAAGACTAGGTGGGTTCAGGCGTCATCTATTCAAACAGAGGTTTGATTTAAGCACCTTAATTTACAGAAACCTCAACATATTCTCTTTATTATAAATAATCTGCCTAAGCCACAAATGACTTCTGAACCTCACCTTCTTGCAAAAGAGTATGGTTTGTACTCTTAGCTATCTAATCCCTATCAAAATTCTAGTTCAAAGAAATAATATTTATGGAGGATTGCCTAAATGACACATACAGCATTCATTACTCAGGCCAGAGAGTCTAAATTTTACATCTCAATCTGACCAGACCATGAACGAACTAATTCTAACTACTAATGTAATACATCAGTATCTCTTAAAATTGCTTTTATTGAACTTCACATTGGAGTTATTTATTCAACACACATTGACAGATATTACAAGAAATGGCTTTATTTTGTCTGTTATGGGGCTACTACTCATACACTATACTACATAGTGGGCCTTCATGAAGATGGGGGGAAAATTCCTGCAGGTCTAAGTATATAAAAAAATAATGATTCATTCCAGAAACTTGTATTTTTAAATTTTTATAGTATAGGTATGTTGGCTCCTTCAATTTATCTGCTAAATAGATCAAAGGTAGATTAAAAGTTAATACTATTAATAGAAACTGAATAGACCTTTACAGAAAATACTACAGCTTCCTTATTTTTCTCCATATCTTCACCCTCTTTTTGATTCTGTCCACTACTTATTAACACAATTTAAAATTGACTAAAACCTACAAAACACACTCTTTTAGAGTTTAACTCTTCAAATTAAGAGAAATATAATCTTACAAATATGTATTTTCAGAAAATTGGTTAAAAAAGCTTCAAATATTTTTTAATACCCATCTTAATTATTGGATTTTAATTCAATATCCCCCAACTATGTTTTTAAATGTGATGTTAACCAAGACAAAAAAAGTCATTTTTTTCATGTATTTTTTACTTTCTTAAGAGCAAATGTTTTGAAAAAAAGATTCCAGAGACTACAATGAAAGAAAAATGAGAGCCTACAAGGGATTTCATATACTAACCATAAATTTACATTTAGGAAAGTATGAGTAAATAGTACTAGAAACAAGAACATTCACAGCTATCTGACTTTTTCTTTGTCCAGTGTTCTCATCCTTCCTTAACACAAGGTCATAAGCATTATTAGTAAATTCTTAAAGTATTAAATTTATCACTACATAATGTTGAATAATTGGAAGTTTAATCTAAAAAATATAAATTCTCTGTTGCGAATGAATTTTATAATCTATGATAAATTATTACCAGCACAGACAAATAGCAAAGAACAGATTTTTTTTTTAGCTTTAGCAGAAAAAGAGAGAAAAAAACAGATTAATCAATATCTGTAAGTAATAATCTAGTGAAGTGAAGTGAAGTTGCACAGTCATGTCCGACTCTTTGCAACCCCGTGGTCACATGGCTGTAGCCCACCAGGCTCCTCAGTCCATGGGATTTTCCAGGCATGAATACTGGAATGGGTTGCCATTCCCGTCTCCAGGGGATCTTCTCGACCCAGGGATCAAACCTCGGTCTCCCACATTGTAGCAGACGCTTTACTGTCTACCAGGGAAGCAGAGCCCTGATGAACTGCAACAAATTTCCCTAAAAAAAGAATAAGCAAGGAAGCTTAAAATGTGCAGACAGCACTGATAAACAAGCAGTGAGCACAGGCTGGTTCAAAGAACACTGAGCATGGTATCTGAATATAAAGAAAAACAGGGACATGCTCAGGAAAAGAATAAAAGAAATACCTTTCAAATGAATATTAAGAAAAAGTGAAAGCCAGAGTGATAGTAGAAGAATTGGAAGGATTTATGATATTGAAATTTTTTTTAAAGGAAAGTTCGAGTGACAAAAATTTCTAACAACATACTCTCTGTGCAAAGATTGTGATGACCCCCAAATCACAATTTCTCGCTTTGAAAATCAGACATATGGTAATACAAAAAAAAAAACCCTTAGTTCTAAAATATTGGTAAGCACAACGATTGGTAGGATTTTTAGGATAAAATGTATAGATCTCCACACCTGGAGAAGAGCCTCAGCTTTGCCAGGTCGCATCTGGCTTGAACCCACCGGGCTGGCCAGTAGAGAAGCGATAGGACTTCTTAGTTTGCTTCCTAGTTGCAATAGCTGTGAAGGCACTTGAGTAAGTAAAACGTTCAACAAAGATAAATTTAAAAATAAAAGGTTTCAGAATTTTATATTATACTTGTTCTTTAGAGAAAATTTCTAAGTTAATTGCTAGTATTTCACACTGCTTAAATAAAACTGACTTACAAGAATACTGACATTTAATTCTTTTTGGATCATCAACTGGTAGGAAAATAATTATTTCTTCTAAAAATGAGTAACTGGGTAAACTAGAAAATTGGAAGGTGTTCCCTTTTTCAACATGATATCTTCCATGGAGGCAGAAATTACTGTAACTCTTGCTTGGAATAATATCTTTCCCTAGTGAGGAGAAGACCTTCTGGCCACCCATCCTCTCCCTGGATACATATGTGTCACATATGAATCTATTCTGCATCCCCCCTCTCTTTTTTATACTTAAATAATAGAACTAAAATTCATGTCTTCTGAATTTATAAAATGAATGGATTTATCTGTGAGGAAAACCAATAGGAAAGAAGATTTCAAAATGTTTAACAGTATCACAAAGGTGATACACTGTTGTACTGATTTTAGTCTGAAGCAGATAAACTCAAATTATAGTTTAACCTCTGGTTATAGGAACCACTCCATTTTGAAAATATTTATTGCAAATTTAAAATAGATAATGTAATTGCATGAAGAGCAGCTCTGATGTGTTTATACTCACCAGGGAGTACACTTAGAGATGGGGAAAACATGCCCCCCAAATCACACATATAGACATGCCCTGATGTATAGAAGTAAATACTCTATATGAACTAATATATGCAGAAGTTAGAGTTGATTAGATATAATATAGAACAGACTAAGCAAAAGATATTAATGACGGGTACAATACTGTCAAAGAACTCATGCCTTTCACACATATAAGTACACTATGATATCTATGATACCTATTGTTATAAACAATAAAAGTTAATTTTGCTTGAAGAAAAAAAATCAGATATGGGGAATAGCCACACACTCTTCATCTTCCTCACATACCAATACACATATACGTCATACAAGAAAATAGTTTTGTGTGAACACACAACCAAATCAGTACATGAAAAATATTACAGCACAAACTTAATTTATAAGAAATCTGACATTTAAAATCTGATATGGTAAGTGTGAATACTAGGTTTGTTAAGACAAACTAACCACATTGCTTAGAATGTGGACTCTATCCTTAGGAATACCTGGTTTCAAGCACAAGCACCACCTTTAAAATTTGTAGATTTCTGATGTTTTATTTAACCTCTCTGTCTCAGATTTCTTGTCTGTAAAGTAGAAAAAAATAACACACATCTGATAGGGTTATTTTTAAGATTTACTGAGATCATACGTACTTTAATATCGTGTGCCTATATATTTTAAAGACAAAGTTACATTTTTTTTCTTTTTAAAGAATGAGATTTTGTATAGAGTAATTCTCTGAACACTTACAGCATTTATTTTAAACTCATAATAAAACCATCAACCTAGTGTAGAGTAAAAGTGCACAGGCTTTCTCCACTTACTAGCTGTGGACAGATTATTCAGCCTCTCCAATTCTTGGCTTTCTCACATGCAAATTGTGAATAAAAGTGCATAGTTTGGAAATTTTTTTGAGAAATTTAAAATAATGCATAAAAAAGTGCCTAGAATAAATTTCAGTATGTTTTAATTTGCTTTGTGAACATTTCATTGCAGCCCTACCAGCTTTCAAAAACATCTAAAGGTGCCTCAAATGCTACTGTAGCAGTCTTTACAATAGCAAAGACATGGAAGCAACTTAGATGTCTGTCAACAGATAAATGGATAAATAAGTTGTGATACATGTATACAATGCATATTACTCAGTCATAAAAAAGAATGAATTTGAGTAAGTTCTAGTGAGGTGGGTGAAACTAGAGCCTATTATACAGAGTGAAGTAAGTCAGAAAGAAAAAATAAATATTGTAATATTAACGCATATATATGGACTCTACAAAAATGGCACTGATGAACCAATTTGCAGGGCAGGAATAGAGGCAGATGTGGGGAACAGACTTAAGGACACAGCAGAGGAAGAAGAGGGTGGGGTGACTTGAGAGAGTAGCATGGAAATATATACATTACTGTATATAAAATAGATAGCTAGTGGGAAGTTGCTGTATAACACAGGTAGCTCAACCCACTGGGAAGTTAGTATATAACACAAGAATCTCAACCTAGTGCTCCGTAACAACCTAGAGGGGTGGGATGGGATCAGGAGTGGGAGGGAGGTTCAAGAGGGAAGAAACATATGTATATTTACAGCTGATTCAAGTTGCTGTATAGCAGAAATAAACATATCATTGTAAAGCAATTAATCTCCAATTAAAAATAAATTTTAAAAAATCTTGAGATATGAAATTTTTTAATGTATTTCTCCATTATCCACTCTACACATATTTTTGCTGAAAAAGGAAGTTGAGACTATTGCTCAGGAATCATGAGATACTGTTCCAAGGATTGACGTGCTGTAGAATTGCTGGTAAAGTACAAAGAAAATTATTTTTAATGAGAAAACTGATTTTAAAACTCACTAGATATTCATGGTGCATAACTAGCAAGACTCTTGGACATCTGCCCTTTCCTACTTCGTGTGTGTGTGTGTCTGTGTAAGTAGGTAGGGAGACCATCAACATATTCCTTTTGTCACACAAATGTAAAACAAATAGTCTTTCCTCTGTCTGGAAATGTTCAAACAGCAGAGAAATAACTCAAAGCAAGTTGTTCATCTTACGATTTTAAGTTTTATACTAATAAAATAAGTAGTGCCTTAAAAGCATAGTGACCTCACGGAGGCAGAGGCCTTTAGATCATCAGTGAAGGTTGGGCTGGTCCTACCTTCCTTGTTCCCCAGGCCTCCTGCTTCTTGCAGGCTCCAAATCTGCCAGGACCTAGATATGTTCTGCTTTCTCAGAACATTGGGGTGGGAAGGCTGTGGCCCCCGAGCAGGCAGTTACCTCATATGTTGTGTGAATCTGACAAGATTGTGCAAGATAACCTAAGAACAGGTGCCGGACGGTGAAACAAGCAGCTACCAAGACAGATACGTTGAACAGTTGAGTTGAGCACTCATGAGAGAAGCTCAGAATGAGTCTTCAAATATTTTAAGGATATATACATCCTTCCTGCTACACAAGATGAAGTAATTGAATAACCAGAGAATTTTAGCCTCTAAATCTTAAAGCTTCCTGTGAATGAGTACTGAATGTGCTGCCAGGAATAAAAAACCAAAGAATTCACAATATGGTGGCATGAGAACAGGGAAATAGAAAAAAAGAACACAGAATAAAGTGACTCAAATAATAAGTAGCTCTATAGCAGTGGCAAAATATACAAAATGCTACAAGAACACAAGTGTGTGGTAGGCATAAATTCTATTTAGCTTTACTCAGGGAAGACATCAAAGCAGAGGTATAGTTTAAACAGTATTTTGAAGGCAGAAGTGATAAAGAGAAGAGGCAAGCTCTTCAGAACATCAAGAATAAATGAGAATATACGGAATGGCATGTGGTATTCAGGAAATGACACGTGCAAGCAATGCATAACTTAAAGGGAGCAAAGTGCTGAAAAACAGTGACTCAAAGAAGTATGTACTATGAGACCTGGAGCCCATGATCAGATGCAAGTCTTGGACTCAAACAGTCCAAGACATTTAACAATTTTTTTGAGATCCCAACATACTCTTCTACTGAACAGGAAGTAGGATGCTATGATCTAAAATTCTGATGTGAATGTGACTCCAGATCTGAAATCTTCACTATTGACAGAAACAAGCAGCTTTTTATGGACATCTACATAAATACTCTGAAGATTTCAACTTTAGGCTCTGCAATGCAAAATGTTAGTGAATTAATAGTTATAAATCAGAATTTTAAATGTACACATCAGAGTTCCTATAAGACAATGCTCAATTAATTTAGTGTAAATCAAAATAAACTAGCTCCAGGACCGCAAATGACAAATTTCCAGATTTCTCTTTATTGCTTTTCCTAAGGAAAAGAGCACATGTTTGATAGTATAAAGACAGTTATTGTGATTAATAGAAGACAGGGTATGAGGAAGAACTTCCAGGAATTCTTGAATACCTGAATGCTTGAATTGGAACTTGAATCACAGGTAGGATTCAAATGGGTCTAGATCCACGAGAACCATTCCAAGAGAGAGAAGAAAAAAAAAAAAATCTCTGAGTAAAGACTTTTCCTCTCAAAGGTTTACATTCAGTTCAGTTCAGTTCAGTTCAGTTGCTCAGTCGTGTCTGACTCTTTGAGACTCCATGGACCGCAGCACACCAGGCCTCCCTGTCCACCACCAACTCCCGGAGTTCACCCAAATTTATTCATGTCCATTGAGTCGGCGATGCCATCCAACCATCTCATCCTCTGTCGTCCCCTTCTCCTCCTGCCTTCAAACTTTCCCAGCATCAGGGTCTTTTCAAATGAGTCAGCTCTTCGATCAGGTGGCCAAAGTATTGGAGTTTCAACATCAGTCCTTCCAATAGGGCTGATCTCCTTTAGGATGGACTGGTTGGATCTTGCAGTCCAAGGGACTCTTAAGAGCCTTCTCCAGTGCCACAGTTCAAAAGTATCAATTCTTCAGTGCTCAGCTTTCTTTATAGTTCAACTCTCACGTCCATACATGGACTACTGGAAAAACCACAGCCTTGACTAGATGGACCTTTCTTGGCAAAGTAATGTCTCTGCTTTTTAATACGCTATTTAGGTTGGTCATAACTTTCCTTCCAAGGAGTAAGCGTCTTTTAATTTCATGGCTGTAGTCACCATCTGCAGTGATTTTGGAGCCCCCCAAAATAAAATAAGGCTTACATACCAGAGGATGAAGAGAGTTGTTAAAATTTTAAAATGGGGAATTTTATTGTATGCTAGAAGGTGATAAATGTTATAGAAAAAATAAGAGAAGGATGTAGGTGATTAGTCAATGTGGTTGTAGAATGGAAGTTTAAATAGGATTGTCAGGGAAGACCTTATTGAGAAAGTGACATTTAAGCAAAGACTTGGAGGAGGAGATGAAGTTAGCCATGTAGATTATCTGAAGGAGGAGCAACTCGGAACGGCCATTGTAAAGGCCCTGAGGAAAGGGCATGCCTATGTTTGAGAAACAGCAAGAAGGTTGATGTGGCACAACCAGAGTAAAGAAGAGAGAGGGTAGTAAGATATGAGCTCAGATTGTATATGGTCTTGTAGACCATTTTAAGTTTTTACATTTTACTTTTAAGAAAATGGTAGCAGAGCTGAGACCAAAAATGATTTTGAGTGGTGAAGTGACACAATATGATTTAGGTTTTAAAAGCATCTCTCTAACTGCTGTGCTGAAAACAGACTGCAGGTGATCAAGAATGTAGGAGAACATGCCTACTAACTAGAGGACAGTGGTGTGGATAGAGGCAGGAAATGACGGCTGCTTGAAGTAGGCTGGCAGACATGAAGACAGAGCTAACTGAAATCCATATGCATTTTAGTGGGGCTCACACAGAGTAAAACTACCGTACTGATTATTTTTCAAGATTCATTCATTTCCATTCATTTAGTTAATTATCAAGCATTTACTACACATTTATTATGAGCAAAGTGCCATATAGGTTAACTATTATCCTACAATTTTAGAATGTCACTGTGTCATTTAACATCTCTACTTTTTCAAGCCCAATCACTGCCATAAAGTATCTCAATACTGTTGGTTTCAATCTATTGCTTACTTTCAGAAATGCCTGCTGCCAAGCCAAGATAAGGTGAGCTTTAACTCTAATAACTGTCTTTTAACAGACAATACATTGGGACAACTGTAGGAATTAGGGAAAGAGAAGGAGAAAACTCACTTGGCACCCAGATAGTAGGAGAAGATCAAGGACTGAGGTGGGGATGGGGGACAAGGACAAAAATATATAATTTTAATTTAAAAATCATCAGAAAAAGCATTTGAAAACACATACTTTCACTTCTTCAGGAAAAATTAAACCAAGCTTCCAGAAATTGCATTTTTTTTCCCCCCAAACTAAGAGGAAACCAGAAGCAGGGAAGTCCAGGGCAGTTCTGTGGGTAGATCTGGAAGGTAGTTTGAAATGGGATAGGCACTTGAATCAGTTGCTAATAACAAAGTGCTTATATCATTTATAGGATAATTTATTTCTTTAGAGGGAAAAGGATAATAGTTTTAAACTAGATATGTTTTATTAGAGAGGTTTTGGTATGGTTAGGCTCCATGTCCTTACCTAGAAGACTCTAAAATAGCCCCCTGCTGACTTCTCCTAAAGTCCAGGCTCACTCTGTACTTCAGCAACAATGGCCTCTCTGCTCTTATCAGACACCTTAAGTATGTTACTAACTCTCTTTCCACTTGCAGTTCCCTCTCTCTGGAATGTTCTTTCCTCAAATATGGTACCTACAGGCCTTGCTCCTTAATTTAACTCCAGTCTCCACTGTAAGGCCACCATATCAGTTAGGTCTTCTTTGACCACTTTGTATGAAATAGCTCTCAACATCAGTCTCTATCCTTGGTTCCAGCCTTATTTTTCCTTATGGCAGTCATCATCATCTGACATATTATGCACTTTCTAAAAAAGTATCCTGTTATTTCAATGAAAGTAGGGACTTTATTTAATTCACTACTAAATCCACATGGCCTAGAACAATGCCTATCACGATGTATATGCTCAACATATATGATGATAAACACATCAGTTCAAAACATGCTTCTGGAGAATAGAAGCATCATGTCTTTTGCAAAAAGTATTTTTAGCAATATATATATATAATATATATATATATATATAATATGACTATATCTATTTATGTATACAGATACACACACACCAGGTGTCACTAGTGGTAAAGAGTCTGCCTACCAACATGCTAGACTTAAGAGACTCAGGTTCGATCCTTGGGTTGGGAAGATCCTCTGGAAGAGGGCATGGCAATTCACTCCAGTGTTCTTGCCTAAAGAATCCCATGGACACAAGAGCCTGATGGGCTATGGTCCATAGGCTTGCAAAGAGTCGGACATGATTGAAGCAACTTAGCACACAGTTGCCTTTTCCACCTCCAGGGGATCTTTCCAACACAGAAATCCATCCCGTGTCTCTTGCATCGCCTTGAATTGGCAGGCAGATTCTTTACCTTTAAGCCACCCAAGAAGTATATATATGCTTTCAGTTCAGTTCAGTTCAGTTCAGTTGCTCAGTTGTGTCCGACTCTTTGTGACCCCATGAATCGCAGCACACCAGGCCTCCCTGTTCATTACCATCTCCTGGAGTTCACTCAGACTCACGTCCATCGAGTCCGTGATGCCATCCAGCCATCTCATTCTTGGTTATTTCCTTCTCCTACT
>SJYX01005964.1:328456-344839 GCA_006410675.1 Oreotragus oreotragus | reverse complement strand
CGTGTCCGACTCTGTGTGACCCCATAGATGGCAGCCCACCAGGCTCCCCCATCCCTGGGATTCCCCAGGCAAGAATACTGGAGTGGGTTGCCATTTCCTTCTCCAATGCATGAAAGAGAAAAGTGAAAGTGAAGTCGCTCAGTCTGTCCGACTGTTAGCGACCCCATGGACTGCAGCCCACCAGGCTACTCCGTCCATTGGATTTTCCAGGCAAGAGTACTGGGGTGGGGTGCCATTGCATATCTGAGGTGATTGATATTTCTCCTGGCAATCTTGATTCCAGCTTGTGTTTCTTCCAGTCCAGCGTTTCTCATGATGTACTCTGCATAGAAGTTAAATAAGCACGGTGACAATATACAGCCTTGATGTACTCCTTTTCCTATTTGGAACCAATCTGTTGTTCCCTGTCCAGTTCTAACTGTTGCTTCCTGACCTGCATACAGATATATATATACGTATAAATGAATATATATATAATATATAGGAATGATATATACACATATATATTATTCACAGTTATTTCTCATTTTTCATAGATTTCACATTTCCAAATTCACCTCTGCACTAAGGTTTATTTGTAACCCAAATCAATGCTCATAGCACTCTCATAGTCCTTCACAGACATGCATGGAGCAGCAAAACATCTGATTTCCCTGACGTGCATAATTACTACCTGAGGTCAAACAAGGTAACACTCTGTCTTCTTCTTCCTGCTCTTGTACTATAAACAAAGGTCCTTTTAGTGGTCTATGCAATGCCCTATTTATGCTTTTGTTACTTATTACACTGTTTAAAATAGTTCCCGAGTGTACTTTCGAAGTGCTGTCTAGTGTTCCTAACCCAAGAAAGCTGTGATGGGCCTTTTGAAGGAAATATATGCATTAGTTACAAAAACTTTGCTCAGACCTGAGCTAATAGTGATGTTGGCAATTAATTAAATGTTGTTGAATCAACAGTATATATTCAATAAAGTGTTTTTAAACAGAATAACACATAAAATAAGGTTATGTATTGATCGACTGATGATAATGTGACCAGAAGTTAACAGGAACCTAACTCTGCATTTCCTCTAGGAGCAATGATTCAGCATTCGCTAATTCAGAGCTTGCAGTGACTTTACAGAACATGGTTACTGTGAGTAATGAGAATTGGCTCTATTCATGTATTAGTATATGTGCATGGTGACTTTTACACACAAATTTAAGAAAGAAAAATTCAGTAAAGTTCACAGCTCATAGGGATGCACAGAACACTCTAGCCAAGAATATAATCCTTCATAAAACATAACGGTTGACATTAATGTTAATCACATGGTTCCATCAACTGAAAGTGATTGAATAACTCAGACCTAGTGGAAAAGACAGAAGCTATTAACTGAAAGACTTTAGTTGTGTAGGCTTTGGCAGTACTTAACTTTATGCTCCTTTATAAAATGGGTACTCATTAATATCAAATTAGATAAACCAGAAAATGAACTGAACATGATTACCCAAATCTCTTTACTTGCTTAATGGACATAACTTTCTTTGTTGTGTTACCCAGGGAATTGTCTATAAAATCCCCAGAGGGGAAATTTGTACAATTATGCCACCTGGAGTTTGGGGAATGCCACTACAAAACAAGGATGATAACCCATATTAACCTTTTTTTTAGTATTAGGAAGGCAAAGTATATGTACTTTGCTGTCAAAGATACTGTCAGGTTTTTGTGGCAACTATTAGGATGCTTAATAATGCTTATTATTTTGTAAATACATTGTACTCCTTCAGGAGTAAGCAGTAATAAATGAGAGAAGTTAAACATTATTTACCCATATGATAACCATACATGAAACAGAAAGCAACTTGACTTAATCCATTTTCCTAACTGTTGTAGTAGAGTATTGAAGCCCATCTATATACACACAGCTGTTGCTAATAAATGGGGCAGACAGCATGTTATTCATAAAAATCATTCTCCTTATTTTATAGACATATCAATTGCCAACACAACTTCTTTCCAAATTTATAATGTGATCATCTATTTATTCATTTTTTCAGCAACTACTTCCTATTAAGTACTTCCTATATATCATACAGAGTGTAACTTAATGTGCTATCCCTGTACCAGGGAATATACTGGTATACCAGGGATACAAAGATGAATAAGAAATATTCATCCTAAAGAGTGTCACAGTCATCCTACTGGACTATGAGGAAACTGCCCAGCACTGATTGCTCAGGTGGTTTGACACTGATGGGCTGTGTTCCAAACCTTTCCCATGCTTTTTGAAAGAAACCAAGAAGCACTAAGGTAGGAAGGAACTGACAGATCTCTCCAATCAAATGGAAATGTACATCCAAGAACCAGCTCACCTGCTCCTACCTATATTGCAGTTTTATATGAACAAGGGCAGCTGCTACTTTGGGTGAAACTTTCTCCCCAACCCTCCACCCAAAATAAAGCTGCTATCTAAATGGTTCCTTCAATTCACAGAGATTCCTCTAAACGCCCTGACCTGTTCCACTGATACTCTGGCTAAATAGAAACCTGATGATGTTCCTTAAGTTACTGCTGCTCATTCACTCTGCTCAGTGGGCAGAACTAAAGGTCATCCTTGAAGACCCAATCCAAACTCCCCTTGATGAGCCATGCTACATTTTTTCTAAATCTTGGACTCTTGCCAATTACCCAACTGTATGGTCTGCCACCTGAAAGACCATATATTGGCAGGTTAAAGATACCTACCTCTAGGGCTGCAGACTCTGCAGGGAACTGTAGCTGCTGATTATATAGCCTGGGTCATTCCTATGGAGGACCACAATAAGAACTTGTTCTCTGATGAGATCAGCTGGAATCAAGATGCAGTAGCCAGATGACCACCACTCAGAACTATCATCATACCACACATGGCAGTACATCCACCATCATAAACTGGACACATGATAAAGTACTCTATGTTTCTTATATAAAAGTTGCCATTACATGCTAGGCTTTCAACACTGGCCAAAAGTTGACCCATTGGTGTGGTGGTAGTACAGGAGGCCACATTTTACATAGTGTTTGTCAAGAACTGTGAAAGGTCTAACATGAAAACTACAAAGTTAGCCAGTTTCTTGAGCTACAGTTTTCACAGAGTGATGTAAAGAGGGTCAAGTGACAACTGCACATACAGCAGTTACATTATAGAAGATCACTAAGCTCAAGGAACCTGGATATTTTATAATGGGAAATAAGCTTACTCCATCTGTATCCTGGGCTTCCCAAGTGGCACCAGTGGTAAAGAACACACCTGCTAATGTGGTCCTCTGGTCCTCTGGAAGAGAGCATGGCAACCCACTCCAGCATTCTTGTCTGGAGAATCCCACGGACANGATATTTTATAATGGGAAATAAGCTTACTCCATCTGTATCCTGGGCTTCCCAAGTGGCACCAGTGGTAAAGAACACACCTGCTAATGTGGTCCTCTGGTCCTCTGGAAGAGAGCATGGCAACCCACTCCAGCATTCTTGTCTGGAGAATCCCACGGACAGAGGAGCCTGGCAGGCTATAGTCCATAGGGTCGCAAAGAGTTGGACATGACTGTAACCACTTAGCACGCACACATTAGTATCCCAGTGACACATTGTCTATTGGCACTTCACTGCCATTGACACTTTCAGATTACAGTGGCACTGTTTCAGTTCAACCTCAGCCAACTGATTGGACTGATTAGTATACCTTTCACATGGCAAGCCAGTTATGAGAGGACCGAGAGAATTCAAACTTAATTGCAGGTCAGTCTCCTGCATGCTATAGTTGAATCAACATAGTCCTAGGTCATAAGTACGATGACCACTGGGTTGAATATACTATTCACCCAGGTTCCTAGAGTGGACTATGAAGGCACTAGGGAAGGAACACTTTAGATCTCCAGAAGGTGGGAGAGGGGATGAATAATTAATGCTCCTTGATCCTTAAACCTTACTTATACCTTCCCAATATAAATCCATATGATTTTTCTGATGCCTACTGGCCTTGAGTTATACAGTGCATGGCAATCAAAGCCACAGCTAGTCAGTGACCTTGCCCATGTGACCAAACCAAACTAAAGTGAAATGGTGATCCAGACGAAGTTTAGCAATGCATCTCAAAGAGGAGAAATCCCTTTCAGTAATCTGTTTTTATGTGAGCGAGAGAGTCATAGATATCTCTCTCCATTGGTCCATTTGTTTCCCCCTGTAATAATTGGTAATGACACCTAAGATCAGCATGTCAGTCCAAACTCCCTTGTGTGGGTTATAATGGATAATTGACTGGCCTTATACTTATCTTGACTGATTAAAATAAGACCTGTTAGTTGTTCTTGGTATTTATTTAAAATTGGCTAAGTCCAGGGCTCTGGGGGCATAAGTGAGATCAATACTGTAGGTTGTCCTTACCCTGCTGCTTGGAATCATATTAATAGTAGCCTTAATTGCATGCTTTATAAGACAAATTAAGTGGTTTGATCTCAACCTCTGAAGATTAATCAGACTGGCCAGTAACATAAGCAACTCATAAAAAGTCACCAAAAGCCAAGACTGCATATGTGGTAAGTAAAATAAAGCCTTCCCCCATAAAGATGCCCACATCTTAAGCCATGAAACCTGTTACATTATACTACAAAGGAAAATTAAACATATAGATGAAATTAAGTTTATTAATCAGTTGACCTTAAAATAACGAGATTATTCTGGATTATTTGGCAGGCATACAGTAATCAGATAATCCTTAAATGTGAAAGAAAGAGGCAGATGAGGCAATGTCAGAATGATAAGACATGAAAACACTCAGCCATCCATTGCTGGTTTTGAAGATGGAAAGGGTCCAAGAGCCAAGGAATGTAATGGCTTCTAGAAGCTGGAAAAGATTCTCCCCCTGGAGCTTCCAGAAAGAAACACAACCTTACTGACACCTTGATTTTAGGCCAGTGAGATCCATTTCATACTTTACACTCCAGAACTATAAGATAATAAAATAGTGTTGTCTTAAGCCACAGAGTTTATGTAATTTGTGGATAATAATAAGACACTGACACAGTACAGGGTTCAGGGGTGGAAAGACATTCCTTTATGAGTATCTGGCCCTCCTACAGCTCTTACAGATTCACCAAGAATGCAAGACCCTGACCCTATCCTGTCTTCACCTGGTCCATTGCTCAGGGCTGTGTTTTAGGTGAGGAACCTGGAAGGATGATGTATTAAATCCCAGGCTTGATTACTGCTTTCCATAAATGTGTCATATTTCCACAGCTCAGCATTTCTTAGTTGTAATGCATGTATGAGATTGCCAGGTAGCTCAGTGATCTACTGCCACGGTAGGAGATGCAGAAGAAGCGGTTTCAATCCCTGGGTCAGGAAGACCCCCTAGAAGAGGAAATGGCAATCCACTCCAGTATTCTTGCCGGGAAATTTTCATGGACAGAGGAACTTGGTGGGCTACAGCACATGGAGTAGCAAAGAGCTGGACACAATTGAGCAACTGAGCACAGCGCATGCACGTGCGCACACACGCGCACACACACACACACACACACACACACAGATCTGCCCCACTGGGAGAACTTGGAAACAATAAAACCTCACAAACAATGAAAACCGAAGCATTCTGTGCCCGAAAAGAAGGAAACACAGCTGAGCAACTCAGCACAGCACAACATTTGTATACTCACCATGTGCACAGCATCTGTCTTGGCCCTATTGGCCTGTAGCACTTGGGAGTAAGGGGAACTAATGTAACAGCACTGACTGATGTGCATGCTGCTTTGTCAGGGATGGTGAGCATCTAAGGGGTGGGGAAGAAGGAACAACCTACCCTTCTAATCCACAAACTCTCACTATAGCAATTCCTTCATAACAAATAAGTACGGGACATACTAATAATATAAAAGTGAAAGTGAAAAGTGAAAGTGAAGTCGCTCAGTCGTGTCCAACTCTTTGTGACCCCGTGGACTATAGTCTACCAGGCTCCTCGGTCCATGGGATTCTCCAGGCAAGAATACTGGAGTGGGTTGCCATTTCCTTCTCCAGGGGATCTTCCCGACCCAGGGATAGGACCCAGGGATCGAACCCAGGTCTCCTGCATTGCAGGCAGATGCTTTAACCTCTGAGCCACCAGGGAAGCCCTAAGATGATGCTTTTATATGAATTATTAAAGGAGAAGGTATAGGAGAACTGTATTTTAAATGGAAGTTATTTCAGATAAATCTCAGAAGCAGTATTTATTCAAGGAATCTGCCTCTGTATTTCTGTTATACAGTTTTCAGTGCATTTGAGTAAAATAAATCTGATTAACACTATAATTTAATTTGGTTAAGGGAGCTTTAATACTCTAAAACTATTGTTACAAGGAGATTTATTCACAGAAGTAAATAAAATAATTATGAAGCTGATAAAATGACTACATAAGCCATTTTACAAGAGGGATATATTTTTCCTTCTTTTCAATGAATGTTTAAAGCTTTCCTTCAAGCTCTTGGTAAATCTATTGATCTGTGAAACACAGTGCACTCCAGGGAGGCAATTCAGTTGACATTATATATCAAATGATGATATGAATAATAATCATACCATTTGGCAATTAAATGTCTTACAAACTTTTAACTGATTGAACATCAAAAAAGTCAAATGAGGTCAAACGTATTTTTTCATTTTCATATTAATGATATAAACAATAATATTGAAAGATATAAAGGAATAAAAGGGCATAAGGAAAATCACATAAAATATTTCAAGATAAAATATATATGAGGTATGTAGCTTATTATTGACTGTATACGTAATATGTCCTTTTAGCTTGCAGAATTGTTTTCTATTTTTAAATATTTTGCTTGTAAAGTTGTTATTGAAACATTTCAAACCACTTCTTTGGATGGGTTAAGAAGAACATGTGGAAAATGGTAACTTTAATCAGTAAAGACAAAGGATCACTAAAAGAACACAGATCACAGAGAAAGAAATCATCTGAATCTCAGAATTTTCACATACAAATTCTATTTTAAACATAACAGTAAAGGGCACTTTTAAAAAAATTAAATATTTTACTTATTCTCCAGTCCAACATTGAGCCCCACACAAAAAAAAAATACACACACTATCCCCCAAGTGGTTGATTACTAAAGAGTTAAAGATGTAAAAATTAGACACTCATATTAAAGATCTATAGAAGCTAAAGTGTTTTTTAAAGGCTATTTTCTATGGTCATAAATACTAGGTTACTTATTTTATAATACCATAAACAATACTGTAGTGAGAGATTTTAAAAATTTAGAGTAGATCCATGTGCCTATTTCTTATCATAAATAAAATGTAGTTATTCACTGTACCTAAGGATACTTACTTAATTATCTAAATTATTGAATTACAACTGCATTTTAAGTACTTCTATTAAATATCCAGCACTATATTTATTTTTATCATAATTTAAAAATTATTAAAGAATCAAGAGAGCTTCATTAGGATATTCCATACATGTATGATAAAACTTGGAGCTCTAAAGTATAAAGTAACAAATGATTGAATAAAATAGCATATACCTTCCTCACCCTTGTAGCATCGATATATGTTGTCAGTGTTCCACTTTGATATGTTTTGATTAAAATTAGCTTATTTTTTTAATTGTTGATGACAATAACTCACAAAGTTTTCAACTGTTTGACATGTGCAGTAAAGAAACTAAATAACTTATCCAAAAATTTGAGATAAAATACATATTTTCAAAAAGATAAATACTAATTTCAGATTTCTAAGGCATACAACAAATAGCAAAGGGTGACCAGATTAAGGAAACATAAAACAGAGGTAAAAAGTGATCTACAAGAAGAGAGTTAGGGATGGTTACCAACAGGCATGAAAGATGAGTGTTTCTTTAAAAGTTATTCTTGCCTCCAGTGCTTTGGTCAAACAAGCCTTCTATTAAAGTGCTTCAATAACGCTCAGATTCACTTTGTTATTAGTTGGTATTTCTTGTAAAGCCATCAGAAAAATTTTAATAGATATCTTTCCCAAACATATCTTCAGATCTTCCCAAACGTAAATGCTGTAACCTTCAATCAGATTTTCTTAGATGTAAAGGATTTTTCACAATCATGTAGTTATAATTCTAAACAGCTCAATCACATTCTTCAAAAATCATTTCAAGTTCCACATTACTTATGAGAATTATTAACAGCAAGCAACATGGGATTTTATTTCAACTATTCACAACTGTATTACAAATGACCCTGGAAAAATGCTGGCGGTGGGGGTATGGACCCTGCACACAGTCCACCAACCACAAATTCTGTACTATTATAGTACCACATTACAGAAGAAAATCCAGTTTACAAGTGGATTCACACATCTCAAACCTATGTTGTTCACGGGTCCATAACTATCTATTGCTGTGTAAAATTTACCGCAAACTACTACAAACCTAGTAGCTTTAAGCAACATGTATTTATTGTCCTAAAACTTCTGTGGGTCAGATGTCTTGGAGCAGATAAACTGGCGCTCAGACTCTCGCAAAGTATTGGCTGGAGTGTGTACTTTCCTGGAGCTCCAGGTTCTCCTCCAAGCTCATGTGACAATAGGCACAGTTTAGTTCCTTGCTTTTGTGAAGGCTCCATTTTTTTGCTGGCTGTAGGGAAGAGGTTGCCTCAGCTCCTAAGAGGCTGCTCACAGTTCTTTGCCACATGACAATTTCTCAAGTCCTCTCAAAAGACATTAGCTTGCTTCTTCAAGTCCAGCAGGATAAACTCTTGCTCCAGTCTGTTAAGACGGAATCTTATATAACATAATACATTCATGGCAATGACTATTCCACCACCTGTGCCATGTTAAGTTGGCTAGAAATAAGCAACAGGTTCTGCCCTCACTCAAGGGGTGGGAATTATTCAAAAGTGTGACTCACTATGGAGTGACCTTAGGAAGTATTCACCAAAATAATTCCCAGGCTAAACTTATAAACTCTAAAACCAGATTGCCTCAGCTTAAATTCTGACTCTATCCTTACTAATTACTAATTATATCTATTTCTCTATCTTAAAATTAGATTATAGTACCTCTTCTTAAAGTTGTGAGTTAATATTTTTTAGCTCATTTCATTGCTACATTAAAATCACACAGTAATAATACCTATGTGTTGATGTCACAAGAGGCAAACTTCCCAATTATTTATTCATCAAATAATTTGGATAAGTAAAAAGAAAACTTTTAGTTCAAGTCTTTTGATTAACTATTTAAAAATAATGTACAGAAGTATTTGGCAATAGGAAGCTCTATTAAGTATGCATTAAATAAATTAATATTAGAATATCTATATAAATTTCTAGGACTTCTTTCATGGCTCAGTGTTAAAGAACTTGCCTGCTAATGCAGAAGACACAAGAGATGAAGGTTCAGTTCCTGGGTTGGGAAAATCCTCTGGAGAAGGAAATGCCAACCCACTCCAGTATCATTGCCTCAAAAATCTGATAGACAGAGGAGCCTGGCAGGCTATAGTCCACGGGGTTGCAGAGTTGGACACAACTGAGCATGCACACATACATAAATTTCTAATAAGCCAATACATTTTTACCATCAAGATTTCATATGCTGTGACTGTAAAATTGTATACTGTCATTTCTCTTGAATGATTCATATTTGCATATATGCAAATGTGCATTCTGCCAACCATTGTAACAACATGGAAATTCCTAAAGAACATTTAGATTAGCTAACAAGATAAAAATATGAAGTAATGTGCAAAATAGCAGTCAATAAATACGTTCAGTAATCATGATGGTAATTGAATTTAGAGTTACAACTCAATAAGAGTAAGTTATGGATCAACTTCTACTAATCATCATCCTCAGAAACTTATCTCTGCTTCCTAACACACAATTCACAAATGTTCTAACTTTTCAAATACTGCCATTCAATAATGAGTGATATGATCTTTTAATGACCTTCCATAAGCTGACTCTAAAATCAGTTGGAAACCCACAGAGAAGTATACAAATGCTAGGTCCTACAGATAAGGGGAAATACCCATTCTCTGGGATGTTGGTCAGAACTTGAAAAGTAGAATTAAATGCAAAGGAACAAAGGGTAACTAGAGAGAAGGTAGGGCATAACAAAATCAAGGGTGGGATCAGAAACAGGCTAACTAAATACACTTCTTTATTACAACTTCCTCTCATTTGCAGTTTGGCATGTTGCTAAATGTCTAGAATATATTTAAAAGGGACTAAAGGTTTCTCAGAGTCTCAGCATAATGCTCTCATTTCAAAAAAAACTTCTCTACACATGATTTTTTGAAGACAAGTTCATATTGAAAATCAAGATGTCAAAGGAGATAAATGGTTGGAGTCTAGAGTAAATGAGATGCAGTTCTGGATAGAACAATGAACTTTAACATTTCTGGTTAATCAGAGAGAAATATGCACATACTATAACAATGAAGAAAACAAATATAAAATATAAGGGCATAAATAATACAAAAGAATATAAAATTATTTAATAAGCATTAGACAAATGATTATATTTTTAGCTGTAATATACAAGGAAAACTGAAATGCAGTAACTTCTCTTTGAGCGCACTCACAAGGGAACATGAAATATGTTTATTCCTATTCAGCCTTGCACAGCATCAGAGTCACCCTGAACCCTGACTGAACCCTATAGAAGAAAAAGGGTCAAATTTATGGTTAAGATTATGATGATTCTTAAATGGCAATATTAATTAAAAAGTCAAGGAGTGTCAAAGATTTCTTTAAGATGGTTTATTGCTAATATGAGAGTGTCATATATACTTTGCATCTAACTGATGACAGTTGAAATCACTATGGCATGGTTGTGAGAACTGAAAAAATTACTGGGTACCCAGAGACAAGAAAAAACACGTGCTTAATGGCTATAACTAAAATTAAGCATGAATCATTACCTGAGAAACAAATGAATGAAATGTATTAGCAAAAAATTTTAAAATGAACTAACTATTTAAAAAGGGCATAAACTGAGGTTATCTTGACTATGGAGAAACCACAAGAGAAATTACAGAAGAAAGTATTAATGTGAGAGATTCTTTATAAGGTTGAAGAGAAATGCTGTCTTTAATTAGCAAGTTCAGAAACTTTTCTAACAAAACCCTCTTATTGATCTTTCTTCTATAAATATTTACTTTTAATCTGACCCAGGCAATCAAATAAGAGATCTTCATTTCCCTCCATCAGATTTTCCACATGTCTTCACACAAGTGCTCAGATCCTTGTATTTTACAAATTAAATATGTCAATACATGTTATCATGGTATCATATGCTATTTTCATTAAAATCTCATGGAATTCTAGATGCTGAGGTTACTCCAGCTTCTTTTTTCCCTCCCCAGGATTATTTTAGATGACAATATATACAAAACAAATATTTTAAAATTATTAATATAAACCTAATACATATTCAAAGGAGAAAAAAAAATCACAGGACAGTTTTCCAAAAAGGCTGTTCTCATGTGAACATACACTCTTAACTAATGAATAAACTGGTCAAGATTGGTAGCATCTTTTAGTAAGGTTTACTATTATTTGCCTGAGACTCCAGTACTTTGGCCACCTCATGAGAAGAGTTGACTCATTGGAAAAGACTCATGCTGGGAGGGATTGGGGGCAGGAGGAAAAGGGGACGACAGAGAATGAGATGGCTGGATGGCATCACCGACTCGATGGACATGGGTTTGGATGAACTCCAGAAGTTGGTGATGGACAGGGAGGCCTGGCCTGCTGCAATTCATGAGGTCACAAAGAGTTGGACACGACTGAGCGACTGAACTGAACTGAACTATTATTTTCCAGTCTTAATATTCTACAGTGTATTTTATCAAATTCATTCATTTGTGTTGTTTATTAAATTCTCTAAGGCTACTGATTCATGTGCTTAAGTGTGAGAAAAAGACAAAGAAAAAAATCACCACAATATTATATTCTTAAAAGTTATTATTCATATTACTTTCATACAGAGGACCCCTTGTTTAAGACCAAAAATAATAGGCCAATTGAGACTTATGCTTAACATTTAATTGTATGAATAAGAATGAAAATTTAGGCCCAATATAACAAGAATATTTTCCCCTTGATATACTGAGCATAAAAAGTATTCACATCTGTTTCACTGCTTTGCCTTCTTCATGGGCTTAAACCTGCAAAATTATTCCATTTGATTTCAGAGAATTCTCATATGGCAATCTATTTTATTTACTTTATCTTCAATAAAATGGTTCAGTGAGCATTAGCAACTCTAAGACACAAGTTTCAATCAGTCTTCAGACAAAGGCGTCAATCTATATTAGACCTACTGTCCTGTGAGTTGTAGCTAGAAAGTTAGATAAGGTAGGGCAACAGTGAAAATGTGACAGAGTCTTAATAAAGCCAAAGTAAAGAGAAAGAAAGCTCTCCCCAGGTTCTCACAGCATAGCTTACACAAGACCAGGTGCTGGATTCAACACATGAAGAACTCCTTAATAAGGCTAACAGCTAAAGTAGGCTTCAGACTCTATCTTTATTTCACATGACACCTACAGTAATAGTTCTTTGTATTCCAGCAGATAATAGTAAAAACTTGAAATGCCAATAGTTAAAAATGAAGTTTCGTATTCACCCCCTGAATATCATAGAGGGAAAAAAAAACCAAAACTGAAAACCCTCAAGCTGCATAGCAGCTATATAACATTTTCATGCAATTAATAGAACAGTAGTTTCAGTGGACCTTTCCTTATAAATTTGTATGACATTTTAAATATAGTTGGTGGATTAACTACAAAACAATCAGTAAGTATGAGCAACAACTCATTTTGGAAAATGATATGATTAAAGACTAATTCCAAGAAATGTTGGGCAGTACTGTTAGATGTCATGAAAATGCCTCCCAAAGCACAAACTTTGTAATAAGTGATGCTGGTTCATATTTGATATAGGCTGTAAAAAGCAAATTATTGTAATGGTGCTCTTCCCAGCAAATAAGACCATTAAAAATGTATTGAATGTTCAGTTGAAGTGAAAAGCAGGCCAGTTAAAATCCATATTTTGCTATTTTGTATAATGGTACCAAAAATTTTACTAGTGGATCACTCCAGGCCATAAATTTGATATTACAAATGTAAACTCTCCTTTTTTTACAGGAACCAGTTTCAATTTTTCCCTTTGTAAAAAATATAATGCTGTATTTTCAGACATTTCTCCAAACAATACATACAGATGGCTAACAAACACATGAAAAGATGCTCAATATTGCTCATTATTAGAGAAATGCAAATCAAAACTGCCATGAAAAATCATCTCACACCAGTCAGAATGGCCATCATCAAAAAGTCTATAAATGATAAATGCTGGAGAGGGTATGAAGAAAAGGGAATCTTCTTGCACTGTTGGTGGGAATGTAAATTGATACAGCCACTAGGGAAGACAGTATGGAATTTCCTTTAAAAACTAGGAATAAACAACCATATGACCTAGCCATCCCACTCCAAGTCATATACCCTGAGGAAACCAAAATTGAAAAAGACACATGTACCCCAGTGTTCACTGCAACACTATTTACAATAGCTATAACATGGAAGCAACCTAGATGTCCATCAACAAATGAATGGATAAAAAAGTTGTGGTACACATACATAATGGAATATTACTCAGCCATAAAAAGGAACACATCTGAGTCAGGTCTAATGAGGTGGATGAACCTAGAGCCTATTATATAGAGTGAAGGAAGTCAGAAAGCAAAAGATAAATATGATATACTAATGCATATCTATGGAATCTAGAAAGATGGTACTGATGAATTTATTTGTAAGGCAGCAATGGGAGAAACAGACATAGAGAACAAACTTATGGACATGGGGAGAGGGGAGGAGAGGGTGAGATGTATAGACAGAGTAGCATGCAAACTTACATTACCATATGTAAAATAGATAGCCAATGGGAATTTGCTGTATGTCTCAGGGAACTCAAACAGGGGCTCTGTATCAACATAGAGGAGTGGGATGGGGAGGGAGATGGGAAAGTGAAAGTGAAAGTGAAGTCGCTCAGTCGTGTCCGACTCTTTGCGACCCCATGGATAGTAGCCTACCAGGCTCCGCCGTCCATGGGATTTTCCAGGCAAGAATACTGGAGTGGGCTACCATTTCCTTCTCCAGGGGATCTTCCCAACCCAGGGATCGAACCTGGGTCTCCTGCATTGCAGACAGATGCTTGGGAGGGAGGGTCAAAAGGGAGGGGACACATGTACAGCTATGGCTGATTCATGTTGGTGTTTGACAGAAAACAACAAAATTCTGTAAAGTAATTATCCTCCAATTAAAAAATAAATAATTTTTTTAATTAAAAAATATATAATGCTGTATTTTTGCCCAGGTTCTATCATTATAGTATAATCAATAGGAAGAAAATTTGGAATGACAGTTTAATGTGAATTTATACAAAAATTTGTTCTACTACTTGCTGATACATACTTCTCAACTCACTTTCCTGGAGACTGAATGAATTATTTTTCTAACTTAAACACTTCAAAGCACTGAACCCCAAATATGTGTACATATATCTAGATGCTTTCTTCACAACTCTATAAAGATATTAAATGAGAACGATGGAAAACTAGTATGATAGATTAGTAGAATAGATACTAAAAGCTCAGACTCTGTAATGGTAAGAGTTTTTTTTTGTTGTTGTTATTTTTTTGTTTACTTGTTTGTTTTTTTAACTATTTCAAACAGCTCTTCTAAAAGAGAATCAGCACCAGACTAGCACCCAGATCTACCCCTGTCTCTTATACACATCTGAGGCNAATAGATACTAAAAGCTCAGACTCTGTAATGGTAAGAGGTTTTTTTTTTGTTGTTATTTTTTTGTTTACTTGTTTGTTTTTTTAACTATTTCAAACAGCTCTTCTAAAAGAGAATCAGCACCAGACTAGCACCCAGATCTACCCAGTCCTGACACTCTAACATTGATGTACTCAAGGAGCAGGCGACTAGAAGAGGCCTCTGCATATTATAAAATCAGTATTCCAGGTGAAATCTAAACATTTCACATTTTCTTCTCACTTAAGCCCACTTTCTCATAAACATGCATGCCTTCCCCATGGCACTTACTTTAGAGACCACGTATTTAGTATACCTGTATACTGTATTAATCTTTGTATTTCCTGCAAAGTCCAGAATAGTAATGAAGTTTGTGGAAGTAATTTTCAGGGGTAGTATATATTAATTATCTACTGTTTACATAACAAATTACCTCCAAATTTAGCAGCTTTGGACAAGAAAAAGAATTATTATTTTTTCGGTTTCTGAGGATCAGGAATCCAGGAGTAGTTCAGCTAGGTGGTTTAGGCTCAGGCTTCCTCAAGACGATGTAGTTACTGATAGTTCCTCCCTGTCTACTGGACAGAGGGAATAGTTCCTCACCACATGGATCTCACCAAGTCAGCTATCCTTCCCTAGAGTAAGTCATGAGTCTGAGAGAGAAAGAGAGAAGGGAAAGGAGAAGGAAGAAGGGAGGGGGAAAAGAGAGAGAGAGAGAAAAGGAAACAAGAAAGAACACTCAAAACAGATGTCCTAATATCTTGTATAACCCAATCTAATGTAGTTACTGATAGTTCCTCCCTGTCTACTGGACAGAGGGAATAGTTCCTCACCACATGGATCTCACCCAGTCAGCTATCCTTCCCTAGAGTAAGTCATGAGTCTGAGAGAGAAAGAGAGAAGGGAAAGGGGAAGGAAGAAGGGAGGGGGAAAAGAGAGAGAGAGAAAAAAGGAAACAAGAAAGAACACTCAAAACAGATGTCCTAACATCTTGTATAACCCAATCTGAAAAGCAATATGTTATTACTTGTACCATATTCTAGTCTACTGGCCACAAGAAACAAGGTATATGTGGAAGGGAAAAATACAGTTGTATGAAAACCAGGAGATGGTGATCATTAAGGATCATCTTAAAGGCTGCCTATCACAGCTCACCCTCTGGACCCCAAGATTCACATTCTTCCCATGTGCAATCAGTTTCAAACATACAAGTTGTACTGGATTCCTAGAGGTCATTTAAGAGATACACTTAAGATTACTGAAATACACTTAAAATTACACTTAAGATCTGAGATACACTTCAGATTACTGAGTCAGTGTAAGAACAGATAGTTTATAAAAACCATCCTTTAAAATATGATTCTCAAACTGACCAATGTTCTGAATTAAGGAGGTATTTCATATATTTGAGCTTCCCTTCTTGCCTGGGAAATCCCATGATCAGAGGAACTGGAGGGCTACACAGTTCATGGTGTCACAAAGAGTCAGTCATGACTGAGTTAACTTTCACTTTTCAAATATTTAGTGAATGTTTCTTAAGATACGACTATATGCAAGGCTACAGGTGATACACACATATT
>SJYX01005964.1:263948-302411 GCA_006410675.1 Oreotragus oreotragus | reverse complement strand
ATTCCTATCCCTTGAAGAATTTTCCACAGTTTATTGTGATCCACACAGTCAAAGACTTTGGCATAGTCAATAAAGCAAAAGTACATGTTTTTCTGGAACTCTCTTGCTTTTTTGATGAGCCAATGGATGTTGGCAATTTGATCTCTGGTTCCTCTGGCTTTTCTAAATCCAGCTTGAACATCTGGAAGTTCATGGTTCATGTACTGTTAAAGCCTGGCTTGGAGAATTTTGAGCATTACTTTGCTAGCATGTGAGATGAGTGCAATTGTGCAGTAGTTTGAGCATTCTTTGGCATTGCCTTTCTTTGGGATTGGAATGAAAACTGACCTTTTTCAGTCCTGTGGCCTCTGCTGAGTTTTCCAAATTTGCTGGCATACTGAGTGCAGCACTTTCACAGCATCCTCTTTCAGGATTTGAAATAGCTCAACTGGAATTCCATCACCTCCACTAGCTTTGTTTGTAGTGATGCTTCCTAAGGCCCACATGACTTCTCATTCCAGGATGTCTGGCTCTAGGCGAGTGATCACACCATCATGGTTATCTGAGTCGTGAAGATCTTTTTTGTATAAATCTTCTGTGTATTCTTGCCACCTCTTCTTAATACCTTCTGTTTCTGTTAAGTCCTTATCGTTTCTGTCCTTTATTGTGCCCATTTTTGCTTGAAATGTTCGCTTGGTATCTCTAATTTTCTTGAAGAGATCTCTAGTCTTTCCCATTCATGAAGATCTTTTTTGTATAAATCTTCTGTGTATTCTTGCCACCTCTTCTTAATACCTTCTGTTTCTGTTAAGTCCTTATCGTTTCTGTCCTTTATTGTGCCCATTTTTGCTTGAAATGTTCGCTTGGTATCTCTAATTTTCTTGAAGAGATCTCTAGTCTTTCCCATTCTATTGTTTTCTACTATCTCTTTGCATTGATCACTGAGGAAGGCTTATTTTTCCTTGCTATTCTTTGGAACTCTGCATGCAGATGCTTATATCTTTCCTTTTCTCCTTTGCCTTTTGCTTCTCTTATTTTCACAGCTATTTCTAAGGCCTCTTCAACCAACCATTTTGCCTTTTTTGCATTTCCTTTTCTTAGGAATGTTCTTGATCACTGCCTCCTGTACAACGTCACGAACCTTGGTTCATAGCTTTTCAGGCACTCTATCAGATATAATCCCTTCAATCTATTTGTCACTTCCATTGTATGATCATAAGGGATTTGATTTAGGTCATACCTGAATGGTCTAGTGGTTTTTCCTACTTTCTTCAATTTAAGTCTGAATTTGGCAATGAGTTCATGATCTGAGCTACAGTCAGCTCCCTGTCTTGTTTTTGCTGATTGTATAGAGCTTTTCCATCTTTGGCTGCAAAGAATATAATCAAGCTAATTTTGGTATTGACCATCTGGTGATGTCCATGTATACAGTCTTTTCTTGTGTTGTTGGAAGAGGGTGTTTGCTATGACCAGTGTGTCCTCTTGGCAAAACTTTGTTAGCCTTTGCCCTGCTTCATTCTGCACTCCAAAGCCAGATTTGCTTCTTACTCCAGGTCTCTTGACTTTCTACTTTTGCATTCCAGTTCCCTAGAATGAAAAGGACATCTTTTTGGGGTATTAGTTCTAGAAGGTCTTGTAGGTCTTCACAGAACTGTTCAACTTTTTTAGCATTACTGGTCATGGCATAGACTTGGATTACTGTGATATTGAATGGTTTCCCTTGAAACAAACAGAGATCATTCTGTCTTTTTTGAGATTACATCCAAATACTGCATTTCGGACTGTTTGCTGACTATGAGGGCTACTCCATTTCTTCTAAGGGATCTTGCCCACAGAACTAGATATAAAGCTCATCTGAGTTAAATTCACCCATTCCAGTCCATTTTAATTTGCTGATTCCTAAAATGTTGACATTCATTCTTGCCAACTCCTGTTTGACCACTTTTCGATTTGCCTTGATTCATGGACTTAACATTCCAGATTCCTATGCAATATTGTTCTTTACAGCATCGGACTTTACTTCCATCACCAGTTACATCCACAACTGGGTGTTGATTTTGCTTTTGCTCCATCTCTTCATTCTATTTCTTCACTGATCTCCAGTAGCTTATTGGGCACCTACCGACCTGGGGAGCTCATCTTTCAGTGGCCTATCTTTTTGCCTTTTCATACTGTTCATGGGGTTCTTAGGGCAAGAATATTGAAGTGGTTTGCCATTCCCTTCTTCAGTGGACCACTGAAGGTTTTGTCAGAACCCTCCACCGTCATGATCTGTCCATCTTAGGTGGCCCTACATGACATGGCTCATAGTTTCATTGAACTAGACAAGGCTGTGGTCCATGTAATCAGTTTGATTTGTTTTCTATGACTGTGGTTTTCATTCTGTCTGCCTTCTGATGAGTAAAGGTAAGACGCTTATGGAAGCTTCCTGATGAGAGAGACTAACTGTGGGGGAAACTGAGTCTTGTTCTGATGGGCAGCACCATGCTCAGGAAATCTTTAATCCAGTTTTCTGTTGATGGGTGGAGCTGTGTTCCCTCCCTGTTGTTTACCTGGGGCCAAACTATGGTGGAGGTTATGAAGATAATAGCAACCTCCTTCAAAGGGTCCCATGTACTCTTCAGCAAGAAAATAAAAACAGACTGTAGGTTCAGAGGATAGATAAGATGAGGAGGTATGCAAATTTTATAATACTGGATCTTCTTTTAATTCCACTTACAAATGTACTGATTTCATCTTTTTAGTGAAGCTATTTCATACACATATTAAAGTAACAAAATAGCTGTGAAACAAAATGCTTTGATAGACTGAATTTTCTTACATAATCTCATATCTGACTCAATATAGGTTGTTTAAATTTCGGCTGGAAGCTTTAATAAAAACATTACCTTCTCTTTCTTTGTTTCTTCCTTCTTTCATTAAAAGAGCATTCATTGTATATGTGACAGATATCTCTTACATTGTTTATTGTTGACAATAATTCTTCATCACCATCAGCTTGTAGGAACTTATTTTATTCCATGTCTTGGGTGAGTGATTATAACTCCAAGATGAGATTTATATAAAGGCCCCAATGCATTCAAATCACTCAGAAATAGTCTATTTCATAGATAAAGCCATGTATCATGCCAATTCTTCTTATTTTTTCTCCCTAAAATTGGTGGATATTTTAACACCATAAAGTATGAAATAAAGGAAATTATCAGGGTCAATAAGTAATGAAATTTGTATGAGCTAAAAATCAGAAATGCATCATTAGTTTTAAAAATTTGAAAAAGAGATTATAAGAATACATTGCCATAAAGTTTCTAAAACACTATTTTTTCAAATATTTGAATAAATATAATTTGAAAATTGACAGAGGAAATGAAAATTTATAGTTAGAAGGATACCATTAAATTTGCTTTATTTTCTGGGCAAATAGTAATCTGAAATTTTCCTGAAATTTTCAACTATAATATTCTAAAAATAAGTGGAGTTTCTGGCTGACTCTCAAATACAATCCAGAAAATCCAACTTTACAGAACTATCTTTCCTTTCATTAAGACTGATCAAATTTTTTTCTTTTTGTTTTCTTGAGTTTTTTCCAAACTTTTTGTCAATAAATGTATCTGCCACAAAGTAAGCTCTAAATATTTGTCTGAAAATATGAATGAATGATCATTACTTTGAAAATACATGGCTCTAGATTGTAAAATGAGGCAATCCCTGAAGGACAATCTTAAATGTACCTTTAATGTTGGAGGGGGTGTAATTCTGAAATATATGTATTGTTGATAATTATGAACAATAGGACCAACAAGTTTTTGAAACATTAAATAGAGTTGTATTAACTGAGTTAACCAATTTGTATTAGTAGGATCACAATTTAGTGGTATTAAAATAAATTCTGAAACAAGTCCAATAGAATCATGTAATTTGCACATCAAATATAAACTATTTAACTCAAGAAAAATGTGTGCTAATCAATAGGGTAAAGGAGATCCTTAACTATCACTTTTACTTTCTCATTAAGCATCTTTCATTTTCATTACAAATGTAAAACATTTTCTTTTTTACAGTTATTCATACTTTTGTTTCAAATAATTATATTCTATCTTTTATCCCTATTCAAAATATCAACAGCATGACTACACTCTAAACAACTTATATTTATTTACAATTATATATTGGTCTGCTGATATATCCCTAGGTACCCTAAGCTCTAAACCATATCAAACTCTTCCTTAGCAACTTATCAGTGACTTGTACATAAAGTGAGTGCATTATTTGTTTATTTACCTAGAATAGCCATTTGCAAGTGACATGCTTTCATGAACTGAAACAAAGAAACTATCTTTAATGGAATGTTCAGCTAGACCCAGGGTAATCAAACTTTTATGAATGATATTTAAAATTCAGAATAACAGGTATCTGTAAATTAAAAAGATACAGAAAAACACAATAAGCTAGTGATGTCTTTACACAGTATTTAACCATTGATCTGATTTCTCCAAAATAATATGGGAATCATTTTGTCCTCAACTGTTGATCATAATTCATCATAATACACATTCAATGTAATATATACTCAAGCACAGGCAAAATGTTATTTCTCCAGGCTTTTTATGCCTTCCATAATTTAATGCTACTAATCTCTAGCAGTGGAAATCCAGAAACAAATATTTGAAAATAATCCTCTCACAAACATACATACATATAGTCCCTGAGTAGTCCTACAAATGATTTTTCCAATTTTGTCTTTAAATGTGGTTATAGTACTACAGTGTCACCATACCAAAGCTGAGTGAGCTACTGACACAGAAGCTGTGTCTTCTGTGGATACTCCGAAATTGATTTTCATTTTAGCCTGTGAGGGGTGTAGATGTTGCCCATCATCAGACTGAGCAGTGGCACTAACAGAACACAGCTGCATCCTAAGCAATATTTCCAGGATCACTACCCCAGAAACAGGACTGGCTGTTTGCACCTGCTATGCTGTTCCTTAAAACACTATATCCCTATTCTGACAGATGCAGTTTTTGCTGACAGAAAGTCTAATGCATAGCTTGCACAGAAATTTAACTGGTGGTTTCCAAAATATGAGCATGTTTGCACTCAATCTGAATTTTTAATCTGAATTTTTGTTTGCTTAGATTCTAATCAAATAAATGTGTTCAATATTACTCTATATGTTAGCAGATTCCCTTTTCAACAAATATCTATAATCACATAAAGGTCTGAATTTCATGTCCTACCAGGTAGTCTATAACTGTAATGCTTTGTTGATTTGATAATAATGAATTTCAAACATGATAAGTAAAGTTCTAATTTATATGTTCATGTTCATAAGCAGATAAGTGAATAAACCAAATGTGATATATGCATATGAGCTTAGTTACTCCCTGAAGCAGACCTGGGTCATGCAGCCTGTGGCATAAGCCCTCTTGAAGGAGGTCGCCCTTAGCCCCAACATAGAACTGCCGAACAGATGACCCAGAAACTGCAGAACAGTTATACCAAAGAAATTCTCACACTGTTAAGAAAGTTCTAGGACCCACAACAGATGTGGAACGGGGTTCCAGCAAAGGGACTGAGAAGCCCCAGGGAATTCGACTTTGCAGGCCAGTGGGATTTGATTACAGAACTCCCACTGGAGTGGGGAAACAGACTCTCAGAGGGCACACACGCACAAAACCTTGTGTGTACCAGGAGCGTGGAGAAAAAAGCAGTGTCCCCACAAGAGACTGAGTAGGACTTGCCTGTGAGAGTCAAAGAGTCTCCAGTGAAGCCTAGGTTGACAGTTTGGTATCAGGCCAAACAACAGGGAGGCAACACAGCCCCACCCATCAACAGAAAATTGGATTAAAGATTTACTGAACAGGACCCCACCCATCAGAATAGAACCCAGTTTCCCCCACAGTCAATCTCCCCCATCAGTTCAGTTCAGTTCAGTTCAATCGCTCAGTCCTGTCCGACTCTTTGCAACCCCATGAATCGTAGCACGCCAGGCCTCCCTGTCCATCACCAACTCCCGCAGTTCACTCAGACTCACGTCCATCGAGTCAGTGATGCCATCCAGCCATCTCATCCTCTGTCGTCCCCTTCTCCTCCTGCCCTCAATCCCTCCCAGCATCAGTATTTTCCAATGAGTCAACTCTTCGCATGAGGTGGCCAAAGTACTGGAGTTTCAGCTTTAGCACCATTCCTTCCAAAGAAACCCCAGGGCTGATCTCCTTTCGGATGGACTAGTTGGATCTCCTTGCAGTCCAAGGGACTCTCAAGAGTCTTCTCCAACACCACAGTTCAAAAGCATCAATTCTTCGGCACTCAGCTTTCTTCACAGTCCAATTCTCACATCCATACATGACTACTGGAAAAACCATAGCCTTGACTAGACGGACCTTTGTTGGCAAAGTCATGTCTCTGCTTTTCAATATGCTATCTAGGTTGGTCATAACTTTTCTTCCAAGGAGCAAGTGTCTTTTAATTTCATGGCTGCAGTCACCATCTGCAGTGATTTTGGAGCCCCCAAAAATGAAGTCTGACACTGTTTCCACTGTTTCCCTATCTATTTCCCATGAAGTGTTGGGACCAGATGCTGTGATCTTCGTTTTCTGAATGTTGAGCTTTAAGCCAACTTTTTCACTCTCCTCTTTCACTTTCATCAAGAGGCTTTTTAGTTCCTCTTCACTTTCTGCCATAAGGGTGGTGTCATCTGCATATCTGAGGTGATTGATATTCTCCAGGCAATCTTGATTCCAGCTTGTGCTTCTTCCAGCCCAGCATATCAGGAAGAGTCAATAAGCCTCTAATCCATATTTATCATAGGGCAGACATTGTGAAAACTAGTCACAGAAAACTAATCAAACTGATCACATGGATCAAAGACTTGTCTAATTCAATGAAACTATGAGCCATGTCATGTAGGCCCACCCAAGAGGGATGGTCATGGTGGAGAGTTCTGACAAAACATGGTCATTTTGTCAAATTGGAGTAGGGAATGGCAAGCCACTTCAGTATTCTTGCCTTGAGAACCCTGTGAACAGTATAAAAAGACAAAAAGATAAGACACTGAAAGATTTAACTCCCCCAGTCTGTAGGTGTCCAATAAGCTGCTGGAGAAGAGTAGAGAAATAGATCAGGAAACAATGAAAAGGGTGAGCTAAAGCAACATCAACATCCAGTTGTGGATCTGATGGGTGATGGAAGTGAAGTTAGATGTTGTAAAGAGCAATATTGCATAGGAACATGGAATGTTAGGTTCATGAATCAAGGTAAATCGGAAGTGGTCAAATAAGAGATGTCAAGAGTGAACATCGATATTTTAGGAATCAGTGAACAAAAATGGACTGGAATGGACAAATTTAATTCAGATCAATGTTATATCTACTACAGTGGGAAAGAATCCCTTAGGGGAAATGAAGTAGCCCTCATAGTCAACAAATAGTCTGAAATGCAGTACTTGGGTACAATCTCAAAAGTGACAGAATGATCTCTGTTTGTTTCCAAGACAAACCATTCAGTATCACAGTAATCCAAGTCTATGCCCCAACCATTAATGCCAAAAGACCTGAAGTTGAATGGTTCTATGAAGAACCTACGAGACCTTCTAGAACTAACACCNAGAATGATCTCTGTTTGTTTCCAAGACAAACCATTCAGTATCACAGTAATCCAAGTCTATGCCCCAACCATTAATGCCAAAAGACCTGAAGTTGAATGGTTCTATGAAGAACCTACGAGACCTTCTAGAACTAACACCAAAAGAAGATGTTATTTTCATTATAGGGGACTGGAAAGCAAAAGTAGAAAGTCAAGAAACACCTGGAGTAATGAGCAAGTTTGGCCAATGAATACAAAATGAAGCAGGGCAAAGGCTAACAAAGTTTTGCCAAGAGAATGCACAGGTCATAGCAAATGCCCTTTTCCAACAAGAGATGACTCTACACATGGACATCACAAGATGGTCAATACCAAAATCAGTCCAATTATACTCTTTGCAGCAGAAGATGGAGAAGCTCTATACAATCAGCAAAAAAAGACTGGGAGCTGGCTGTGGCTCCGATCATGAACTCCTTATTGCCAAATTCAGACGTAAACTGAAGAAAGTAGGAAAAACCACTTGATCATTCAAGTATGACCAAAATCAAATTCCTTATGACTATACAGTAGAAGTGACAAATAGATTCAAGGGATTAGATCTGATAGACACAGTTCATGAAGAACTAGGGACAGAGGTTAGTGACATTGTACAGGAGGCAGTAATCAAGACCAATCCCCCAAAAGAAATGTAAACACGCAAAATAGCTGTTTGAGAAGGTCTTACAAATAGCTGAGAAAAGAAAAAAAAGATAAAGGCAAAGGAGAAAATGAAAGATACACCCATCAAAACCAGACTTTCAAAGAAAATTAGATACCAAGGGAACATTTCAAGCAAAAATGGGCACAATAAAGGATAGAAACAGTATGGACCTAAAAGAAGCAGAAAATATTAAGAAAGGTGGCAAAAATACACAGAAGAACTATACAAAACAGATCTTAGTGACCCAGATAACCATGATAGTGTGATCACTCACCTAGTGTCAAACATACTGGAGTCCAAAGTTAAGTGGGCTTTACAAGCATCACTATGAACAAAGCTAGTGGAGGTGATGGAATTCCAGTTGAGCTATTTCAAATCCTAAAAGATGATGCTGTGAAAGTGCTGCACTCAGTATGCCAGCAAATTTGGAAGACTCAGCAGAGGCCACAGGACTGGAAAAGGTCAGTTTTCCTTCTACTCCCAAAGTAAAGCAATGCCAAAGAATCCTCAAACTACTGCACAATTGTACTCATCTCAAATGCTAGCAAAGTAATGCTCAAAATTCTCCATGCCAGGCTTCAACAGTACGTGAACCATGAACTTCCAGATGTTCAAGCTGGATTTAGAAAAGCCAGAGGAACCAGAGATCAAATTGCCAACATCCATTGGATCATCAAAAAAGCAAGAGAGTTCCAGAAAAATATCTACTTCTGCTTTATTGACTATGCCAAAGCCTTTGGCTGTGTGGATCACAACAAACTGGAAATTTCTCAAAGAGATGTGAATACCAAACCACCTTACCTGCCTCCTGAGAAATCTGTATTCCGGTCAAGAAGCAACAGTTAGAACTGGGCATGGAAAAACAGATTGTTTCCAAATTGGAAAAGGAGTTCATCAAGGCTATATATTGTCACCCTGCTTATTTAACTTATATGCAGAGTACATTATGCAAAATCCCAAGCAGGATGAAGAACAAGCTGGAATCAAGATTGCTGGGAGAAATATCAATAACCTCAGATATGCAGATGACACCACCCTTATGGAAGAAAGTGAAGAGGAACTAAAGAGCCTCTTGATGAAAGTGAAAGAGGAGAGAAAAAAAGCTGGCTTAAAACTCAACATTCAGAAAACGAAGATCATGGCATCTGGTCCCATCACTTCATGGCAAATAGATGGGGAAACAAAGAAAATGGTGACAGACTTTATTTTCTTAGGCTCCAAAATCACTGCAGAGGGTGACTGCAGCCATGAAATTAAAAGATACTTGCTCCTTGGAAGAAAAGCTATGACCAAATTGCTGCTGCTGCTAAGTTGCTTCAGTTGTGTCTGACTCTGTGTGACCCCATAGACAGCAGCCCACCAGGCTCCCCATCCCTGGGATTCTCCAGGCAAGAATACTGGAGTGGGTTGCCATTTCCTTCTCCAATGCATGAAAGAGAAAAGTGAAAGTGAAGTCGCTCAGTCGTGTCCGACTCAGTGACCCCATGGACTGCAGCCTACCAGGCTCCTCCGTCCATGGATTTTCCAGGCAAGACTACTGGAGTGGGGTGCCATTGCCTTCTCCGATGACCAAACTAGACAGTATTAAAACGCAGAGACATTACTTTGCCAAGAAAGTTTCATCTGGTCAAAACTATGGCTTTTCCAGTAGTCATGTATGGATGTGAGAGTTGGACCATAAAGAAACCTGAGCATGGAAGAACTGATGCTTTGAACTGTGGTGCTGGAGAATTCTCTTGAGTGTCTTGGACTGCAAGGAGATCCAACCAGTCCATCCTAAAGGAAATCAGTCCTAAACATTCATTGGAAGGACTGATACTGAAGCTGAAGCTCCAAACTCTGGCCACCTGATGGAAAAAACCGACTCATTGGAAAAGACCCTGATTTGGGGAAATATTGAAGGCAGGAGGAGAAGGGGATGACAAAGGATGACATGATTGGATGGCATCACCGGCTCAATATTCATGAGTTTGAGCAAGACAGGGAAGTCTGGCGTGCTGCAGTCCATGGAGTCTCAAAGAGTCAGACAAAACTGAGCTTTTTAGTCACTCAGTCGTGTCCAACTCTTTGCAACCTGACAGACTTTAGCCCACCAGGCTCTCCGTCCATGAGAATTCTCTGGGCAAGAATACTAGAGTGGGTTTCCATGCCCTTCTCCAGGGAATCTTCCCAACCCAGATATTGAACCCAGTTCTCCTGCATTGCAGACACATTCTTTACCAGCTAAGTCACTAGGAAAGCCCAAGAATACTGGAGCGGGTATCTTTCCCTTCTCCAGGGGAACTTCCTAACCCTGGGGTCTTTTGCATCACAGGTGGATTCTTTACCAGATGAGCCACCAGGGAAGCCTGATATATACACATAATGGAATATTATTCTGCTTTAAAAAGGGAAAGAAATTCTGACACATGCTACAAAACAGATGAATCTGGAAGACATAGGTGCTACTTAATATGAGCCAGTCACAAAAGGAAAAATACTGAATAATTCCACTTATATGATATATTGAGAGTAGTGAAATTTATAGAGACAGATAGTGGAATGGTGGTTGCCAGGTGCTGGGAGAGGCGAAAGTGGGGAATTATTATTTAACAGGTACAGAGTTTCAGTTTTGCATGATGAAAATGTTCTGGTGATGTCTGCACAGAAACGCAAATATACTTCATGCCACTGAACCACATATATTAAAATGGTAAATTTTATGGCATATATTGAATACCAAAGCTTTAATTCATTATTAGAATTTGCAGAACTTCGTGCAGAAGTAAATCTGTACAGCATTATGAGAAGTGTTAATAAACAAGAATGATTATATGCTGTTTTGGGGAAAAGTAAAGATCAAGAAAGGCTGATGAAGGACTTATAATTGCATTAAACATTAAAGATAGGTGACATTTAAATAGGAGAAGGTAGGAAAACATGAGAATAATTGTGAAAAAAATAATTCTGGGATAGTAACATTAGTTTAAAACAGAAGTTCTTAATTTTTTTCTTTGTTTCTCTCAGGTCACCTTTATACTTCTAAAAATTAACAAGAAAACTCCTCCTTCAAAAACAGCTTCTGTTTAAGTGGATGATATCTTTCCATGAGTACTTTATTAGCCATCAAACTGAGGGATTTATAAATCATAAGAAGAGAAAAGTACATATTCCGTTCCTTATCAGAACAATGACATCAATTGTCATTTAGTCTTTAGAAAACTCTATTGCATATTCACCAGAAAGGAAGAGTGAAAAGTGTGAAAAAGACAAAAATGAGATCTTAGTATGAATTTTGTATAAAATATAGAATACCTCTGCATTTCACAGTCACCATAAAAGGATCTTAGATTCCCTAGACCACACTTTAAATATCACTTGGTTGCAAAATGGAGATGATACCAAAAGAACAAATAGAGATAGAATATGTCTAATATTACTGAAGGCCAAGCTAGAGATTTTAAAACAGAAAAGTAGTAAAAAATTTTATACAAAGTAATGAAATGATGTAAGCTGACTTTATAAGAATTTACTTAGAAATAAAGAAATGGGTGCAGAGGTCTGGAAAGCAATCTAGAGTCTAGTTAGAAACCTATAAAAGAATTTACCAGAGGCAAGTCACAAACACATGGGGGCAGTCTTGGAGAAAAGAAAACAAAAGCAACTTAAAGGAGCCACAAAAGTTAACAGAAAAATCAAGAGATAATGTAGACAGTACAATTTTAGGAGGCTGATATGTCATGTAACCCCTATCAAAATTGCAAAGGCATTTTTCACAGAAAGGTAACAGACAATCCAACATTTGTATGGAACCACAAAAGAAAAAGATCTTAAAAAGTTAAAGCAATCCTGAGAATGAAGAATAGAGCTGGAGACTTCATGTTCCCCAATTTCAAACTATATTACAAAAGCTATAGTAATTAAAAGTATGGCACTGACATAGTTCACTGAAAGTAAACAGGGAGGACAGAAATAAATCAACACATATACAGCTAAATAATTTATGACACAGTAGCCAAAAATATACAGTAAGGATAGCCTCTTCAATAAATGGTGTTGGGAAAATTGAATGCTCAATTGAATTTGTGAAAATTGAATGGTCAAATGCAGAAAAGTGAAATTAAACCAATATGTTCCATTATATGGCACCCCACCCCAGTACTCTTGCCTGGAAAATCCAATGGATGGAGTAGCCTGGTGGGCTGCAGTCCATGGGGTCGCTAACAGTCGGACAGACTGAGTGACTTCACTTTCACTTTTCTCTTTCATGCACTGGAGAAGGAAATGGCAACCCACTCCAGTATTCTTGCCTGGAGAATCCCAGGGATGGGGGAGCCTGGTGGGCTGCCATCTATGCGGTCACACAGAGTCGGACACGACTGAAGTGACTTAGCATACATAAAAGTTAACTCAGAATGGATTAAAGAGTTGAATATAAGCCCTGAAACCAAAAAAGTCCTCAGTTCAATTCAGTTCTGTCACTCAGTCATGTCCGAATTTTTGAGAGCCCCTGAACCACAGCACACTGGGCCTCCCTGTTCATCACCAACTCCCGGAGTTCACTCAAATTAATGTCCATCAAGTCAGTGATGCTATCCAACCATCTCATCCTCTGTTGTACCTTTCTCCTCCTGCCCCCAATCCCTCCCAGCATCAGGGTCTTTTCCAGTGAGTCAACTCTTTGCATGAGGTGGCCAAAGTATTGGAGTTTCAGCTTCAGCATCAGCCTTTCCAGTGAACACCCAGGACTGATCTCCTTTGGGATGAACTGGTTGGATCTCCTTGTAGTCCAAGGGAATTGCAAGAGTCTTCTCCAACACCACAGTTCAAAGCATCAATTCTTCAGTGTTCAGCTTTCTTCACAGTCCAACTCACATCCATACGTGACTACTGGAAAAACCATAGCCTTGACTAGATGGACCTTTGTTGACAAAGTAATGACTCTGCTTTTTAACATGCTATCTAGATTGGTCATAACTTTCCTTCCAAGGAGTAAGCGTCTTTTAATTTCATGGCTGCAATCACCATCTGCAGTGATTTTGGAGCTCAGAAAAATAAAGTCTGCCACTGTTTCCTCATCTATTTGCCATGAAGTGATGGGACCAGATGCCATGATCTTCGTTTTCTGAATGTTGAGCTTTAAGCCAACTTTTTCACTCTCCTCTTTTACTTTCATCAAGAGGCTCTTTAGTTTTTCTTCACTTCCTTCCATAAAGGTGGTGTTATCTGCATATCTGAGGTTATTGATATTTCTCCCAGCAATCTTGATTCCATCTTGTGTTTCCTCCAGCCCAGCGTTTCTCATGATGCACTCTGCATATAAGTTAAATAAGCAGGGTGACAATATACAACCTTGACGTACTCTTGACATAGTTCTTGGTCTTTATTTTTTTCAATCTGACACCAAAAGCAAAAGCAACAAAAACAAAACACACACACACACACACACACAAAGTAAAACTACATCAAACTGAGAAGTTTTGCACAGAAAAGGAAACCATCAACAAAATGAAAAGGAAACACAACAAATGGGAGAAAATAATTGTAAAGTTGGACCATAAAGAAGGCTGAGCCCCAAAGAATTGATGCTTTCAAATCATGGTGCTGGAGAAGACTCTTGAGAACCCCTTGGACAGCAAGGAGATCAAACCAGTCAATCCTAAAGGAAATTAATCCTGAATATTCATTGGAAAGACTGTTGCTGATGCTGAAGCTCCAATACTTTTGCCACCTGATGCAAAGAGTTGATTCATCAGAAAAGACCCTGATGCTGGGAAAGATTGAGGGTAAAAGGAGAAAGGGGTGATAGAAGATGCAATGGTTAGACAGCATCCCAAACTCTATGGACATGAAGTAGAGCAAATCGTAGGAGATAGTGAAGGACAGAGGAACCTGGCTTGTTGTAGTCCATAGGGTCACAAAGAGTTGGATATGCCTTAGCAAATGAATAACAACAACAACAACAACTGCAAATCATATATCTAATAAGGAGCTAATATCCAGAATACATGAAGAGCACACACAACTCAAAAGCCAAAAAAAAAAACTGATTCAACAATGGGTGGAAGATCTGAATAGACTTTTTTTCCAAAAGAACAAACATATATGACCAACAGGTACATGAAAAGATGTTCAGCGTCATTAATCATCAGGAAAACACAAATCAAAACCAAAATGTGATGTCACTTCACACGAGTGTTGGCAAGAATATGGAGAAAAGGGAATTCTTGTGCACTGTTAGTAAGAAAGTAAACTAGTGCAATTACCATGGACGAGTATAAAAGTCCCTCAAAAAAGTAAAATAGAAACACCATCTAGCAATTCAAATTCCAAGTATTTATTGAATAAAATGAAAATACTAATTCAAAAAGATTTATGCTCCCCATATCCATTGCAGCATTATTGTACAGCATACAACAGCCAAGATATGGAAATAACCTAAGTGTCCATGGACGAATGAATGGATAAACCAACTGTGGTATATAGATACTATGAAACATTAATCATGCATAAAAATAAAATGTTTTCCATTTGTGAAAACATGGATAGACACTGCCAACATTATGGTTAGTAAAATAAGGCAGATCGAGAGGATAAATATTATATAATCTCTTTTCTATGTGTAATCTTCAAAACCAACAAACAAAAATCCAAACTCAGATACAGATAGTGGTTGACAGAGGTGGGATGGAAGATGGAAGAAATGGGTAAACAGTCTTCTTTTTAGTTAAAATAAGTTGAATTTTTAAAGAAACATTAAGATCAATGAATATTTTGATAAAAGAAATAAAACTAAATTTCCTAATTTAGTTACCATTTTTGTTTTCTTTTTAAACAATCAAAATTTTCTTTCTATTTATAGATTCCTGATGTAAATTCACTATTCACCAAGAACTGATAAATTTGAAGACCATTTATACTGTTAAATTACTTCTAAAATAATACACTGGGAACTGGCTATTAGTTTATGATTAATATTCTTCAAATATTAGTTTAAAAAAATACAGGGAGGAGATGACGACAGAGACTGAAAACCTAGGATTCCAAATGCTAATAAATGCTAATAAGAGTGCTCATAAGATAGTTTCGTAGGGGGACAAAAAAAAAATATTTATTTAGATCCACATCATCCAGTATGTGTAGTCTGTACCCACATGTGATTAAATTCATTAAAATCAAGTTTAAAATTCAGTTACTTAATGGCATTAACTAGATTTCAAATGTTTAATAACCATGTGCAGCTAATAGCAACCACACTGAATAATGCAATATTTAACATTTCTCTCATAATAGTAAGTTCTATTGAACACAGATGCATTTATTATACAGGTGGAAAATAATGCATTATACAGCAGTTTGATACTGTGCATATGCTATGCATCAGACAGTATATTAAATAAACACTTCACATATACAATTGCATTCAGTCCCCACAATGATATTTTGAGATAGGTTCTATTGTATTTCCATTTTACAGATGACAAAACAGATTAAGAGAGACAATCTGTTTTAGATCAAATTTTAGCAGAGACAAGATTGAACCCCAGGGCTTTCTGATTCGAAGGACGAGGAATGAGGAAAAAGAATAATCTTTTGAAACTGATAATATCCCAGTAACTTAAAAATAAATTCTCTTTACCTTGGATAATCAGAATACTATGAAATATACCAGTAACTAGAGTGGAGAAGGCTATGAGAATAAATATAATTTATATTCAATGAAAATAAAATATCTATGCAGTATTAAAGTACCAACTTGAAACATTTTAAATTAAAAAGTATAAAAGGTTATCATATCAATTTTAACTCATCCACCTTACTTTGTAAGTTCCCATCAGGTGGGAAAGTTATTGTTGCCATGGAAACCACCACAATACTACTACTTTGCAATTATATAACACCTTTCATTCGATGAGCTCAAAGAGACTTATAAACATTAATTCATTAACAGTGCTTTTATTGAAAGCGCATGAAAATTTACCTAATAGCATACAACAATTGCAGATCAAACAAAAGGAAACTTCCTTGCTCTCAAACCAGTTCACATGGACTACACACCATCTCCTACTATTTAAAAAGAAAGACACAGAGATAGTAATCTTACACAGACATTCACCTTCTTGTTTCTTCTACCAAACTGAAAACCATCTCCTATTGTTCTATTGTCAAAAATATGCAGCTCTTCTTCCACCCACTCTTTAATTTCTTTCTTCATGTGTTCAGCTAATTACGTAGGAATGTCTTTTAAAATGACATTACACAAACTCACCTGTGCAGCTCTAACCACTAAGATATTCACCAGTACAAATATTTTTTCTTTAAAGGATGCATGACCTCATTTTAAATTATGAGAAATAAAACTAAAAATCTGAAGGCTTTTCAGTGTTGAATTAAAAGTTAGAAAACTGAAAAGTACAAAACCTTTAGCTGTTCAGAGTGATCTTTGCTCTTAAGCTATTAAAAATAAAGTGAATATTTGTTTCAACATTCTAAAAATATAACACTAAGCTAGAAAAGTTAGGTCAGTGAAATAGTCTATTTAGCATAGCATTATGTTTTTAATGTGACTGTGTGCTTAGTCATTCAGTCATGGCTGACTCTTTGAGACTCCATGGACTGTAGCCCTTCAGGCTCCCCTGTCCATGGAATTCTCAAGGCAAGAATACTGGAGTGGGTTGCCAGGCTCTCCTCCAGGGGATCTTCTCAACCCAGTGATTGAACCCAGGTCTCCTGCATTGCGGACGGATTCTTTACTATCTGAATATCATTCTTTACTATCTTTACTATCACGGAAGCCCCTTGTTTTTAACAGAGCCATCAAAAGATATCTATATGATTACAACTTCTTAGATGATTTTATGAAGTTGGTTTCAAAAGTATAGGTAACTTGCCTCCAATAACATACTAGGATCTATTACTTAACAAATGTAGGCTAACAGTTTTAGAATCTGTTTACATTCCACAAGATCATCCCTGATTCAAGAGCGGAGAACTAGTCTTTCCATGGGAGAAACTGCCAGGTCACATGGTAAAAAGACATACATTCAAGGGTGGGAGGAATTTGTGGCCACTTTTTTATAACCTACTTTAAATGGAACACTTCCTAAGATGTATTATGTTCAGACATCTTATAAATGATGATTGAGCATTTGCTGACTCAAGATTATTATTAATATTAGGAAAACCCATCATTAACAAGGGTATCGTTTAGCATTCAGTATTTTGAGCTTTGTCCTCTTTCTCAATATCAGGTTTCCAGCAATCATCAAAATAATCCTGCCATAATGATACTATTCTTTTCTTACCTATTAATCATTTTATCCCCAAACCCCTGTGGATCACCTGGTAAAGAATCCGCCTGCAATGCGGGAGACCGGGGTTCAATCCCTGGGTTGGGAAGAGCCCCTGGAGAAGGGAAAGGTTACCCACTCCAATATTCTGGCCTAGAGAATTCCATGGACTGTATAGTCCATGGAATCACAAAGAGTTGGACATGACCGAGCAACTTTCACTTTCATATAAGTTTAACTTGGTTTTCCTTGTGAAAACTTCTTTTATGATTGGGAAATCATATTAAACAAAGGCTGTTCATCATACAGCCACTAAATGAAGGCTGAATTAAGAATTTTGTAGGTACCTCTGAGATTCAAACATCCTTCTCTAGTATTATTATGTTCAGGCTATATCTTTCATTTTTAGTTTTAAAAAAATCACTTTATATGAAGGTGATATTATGAAGAATTTCTCCAGATATTTTTTTACCTCAGAAATAAAATTTGTTTTAAAAAATTAAGTCATTGAAAATAATTGACCCAAAACGGAATTTTTTAAGTGTCCCATTTTGATGTAAACAGCTTTAATATATCTTGGAATTATTATTCTTTTTGTAAACCAGTTTGCCTAAAATACTTGTCAAACAACTGCTGAGTTTTGAACTCTGTTGCAGAGAAGGCAATGGCACCCCACTCCAGTAGTCTTGCCTGGAAAATCCCATGGATGGAGGAGCGTGGTAGGCTGCAGTCCATGAGGTCACTGAGAGTTGGACACAATTCAGTGACTTCACTTTCACTTTTCACTTTCATGCATTGGAGAAGGAAATGGTAACCCACTCCAGTGTTCTTGCCTGGAGAATCCCAGGGACGGTGGAGCCTGGTGGGCTGCCGTCTATGGGGACACACAGAGTCGGACACGACTGAAGCGACTTAGCAGCAGAAGCAGCTGTTCATCAATAACTTTTCACCCTCATTTGTATTCTTCCAGTTGTTTTACTTCTACTGTTCATTGGGTGAAATGGTCATCAAAATGTAATAAGTTGATAGAAGAATCTCAGATATTACTTTAGAATAAGTTTATTCCTTTTTATGAAAGATGCATTTGTATTTGACTTTATAAAATAATAAGTTCAGGAAAAACTCAACTGGGACCTCTAACATATTCCTCTAAAATATATGAATTTCATACTAAGTAAGACTATAATCAAATTGCCAACATCTGCTGGATCATTGAAAAAGTAACAGAGTTCCAGAAAAACATCTATTCCTGCTTTATTGACTATGCCAAAGCCTTTGACTGTGTACATCACAATAAACTGAGGAAAATTCTGAAAGAGATGGGAATACCAGACCACCTGACCTGCTTCTTGAGAAACCTATATGCAGGTCAGGAAGCAACAGCTAGAACTGGACATGGAACAACAGACTGGTTCCAAATAGGAAAAGGAGTACGTCAAGGCTAAATATTGTCACCCTGCTTATTTAACTTATATGCAGACTACATCATGAGAAACGCTGGGCTGGAGGAAGCACAAGCTGGAATCAAGATTGCTGGGAGAAATATCAGTCACCTCAGATGTGCAGATGACANTGGACTGTGAAGAAAGCTGAGCACTAAAGAATTGATGCTTTTGAACTGTGGTGTTGGAGAAGACTCTTGAGAGTCCCTTGGAGTACAAGGGTATCCAACCAGTCCATCCTAAAGGAGATCAGTCCTGGGTGTTTATTTGAAGGACTGATGCTGAGGCTGAAACTCCAATACTTTGGCCATCTCATGTGAAGAGTTGACTCATTGGAAAAGACTCTGATGCTGGGAGGGGTTGGGGGCAGGAGGAGAAAGGAATGACAGAGCATGAGATGGCTGGATGGTATCACTGACTTGATGGACATGAGTTTGAGTGAACTCTGGGAGTTGGTGATGGACAGGGAGGCCTGGTGTTCTGCAATTCATGGGGTCACAAAGAGTTAGACACGACTGAGTGACTGGACTGAAGTGAAGTGAAGACTATAATATTCTCCCCTTCAAGTGGAAGCCACATTCTCATAGGAAATGAGATACTAAGCTATTAGTAGCTTACCCAGGCTTTCTCTGCCTACTATGGAACCTTAGATTTAGTGTAAGAACTTTAAAACAGTACAGTTTATGTTCATGTAAATGAAACTCTCTGGATGTTTTCTCAGCTAATCTACAACTCAATGTTTCTGATGTTTTTAAGACAGAAAACTTCACATTCAACCTGAGAGAAAGACAATGTCAAACTCAACTTAAAAGTCAAAAACATTGTCATAAGCACTGCCATAAGGTTTGCAATGTTTTAAATGTTATGGCAGCAAACTGAATTGTTATGACAAGTAAAACTACTGACAGTTTCTTATTTTAATTTCAGAATGTGCACATTGATACTGTCTGTATTGCTATCTTGAGATCTTTTCTTTCATTGTTTCATACAGTTCTGGTATATCTGGCCCATTCTATAACTTGAATACCAGCCTCTGCAACTGTTATTTCTCTATGCTCACTCTCAAAGAAATGGTTCTGTAATATTGTATTTCTTTGTCAATAGATGACTGGCTAAATTGTCAATACCTAGTTATCTGTTATTGCTTTGTATAAGGACATTAATCAATCCTAAAACATCCACAAAATAAATGATAATAAAATTACTAAGACACACAAGAGTACAGCAAGTTGTATTCTTTCTAACTTGAAAATTCAAGCTCTTAAATTGTCATCCACCATAACTTCAACTACTATCCTCTAGGTTAAAGCCACCATTATCTCTAATCTGGATTACTGTATTTGCTTCCCAGTAGTCTTTTTTATTTTTCCCCCTCTTGCCTCTATTGCCTAGTGTCAACACAGCAGCTGATGTGACTTTGTTAATGCAAAGTTAGATCCTATTTCAAAACTCGTTTTCTCCAATTTCATCAATAGTTTTCATTTTGAGGGGTTAAAATTCTAAGTACTTGCAATAGTCTAGAAACTTTCATAGGGTTTGGCTCCTTGCCCTTTCTCTGCTTTCATTTCGTACCACTCTTATCTCTCTTACTCACTGAGCTCTAGCCATGCAGGACTCCTAGTTGTTCTTTAAGCACAAAAAGCATGCTCCTACCTAAGAGAACAGCATGAAAAGGCAAAAATATATGACACTGAAAGGTGAACTACCCAGGTCGGCAGGTGCCCGATATGCTACTGGAGAAGAGTGGAGAAATAAATCCAGAAAGAATGAAGAGACAGAGCCAAAGAGAGAACAACACTGAGTTGTTGATGTGACTGATGATGAAAGTAAAGTCTGATGCTATAAAGAGCAATATTGCCTAGGAACCTGGAATGTTAGCCTCATGAATCAAGGTAATTGCAAGTGGTTAAACAGGGGATGGCAAGAGTGAACATCGACAATTAAGGAATCAGTGAACTAAAATGGACTGAAACGGGTGGATTTAACTCAGAGGATCATTATACCTACTACTGTGGGCAAGAATTACTTAGAAGAAATGGAGGAGCCCTCATAGTAAACAAAAACAAAACACAGTATTTGGATGCAATCTCAAAAACGAGAGAATGATCTCTGTTCTTTTCAAAGAAAACCCTTCAGTATCACAGTAATTCAAGTCTATGCCCTACCAGTAATGCTGAGGAAGCTGAAGTTGGACGGTTCTGTGAAGCCCTAACAAGACCTGCTAGAACTAACACCAAAAAAAGATGTCCTATTCATTACAGGGAACTAAAATGCAAAAGTAGAAAGTCAAGAGATACCTGGAGTAACAGGCAAATTTGCCCTTGGAGTACAGACTGAAGCACGGCAAACCCTAATAGCGTTTTGCCAAGAGAATGCACTGGACATAGCAAACATCCTCTTCCCAAAACATGACATCACCAGATGGTCAATACTGAAATCAGACTGATTATATTCTTTGTAGCCAAAGATGAAAAAGCTCTATACGATCAGCAAAAACAAGACCAGGAGCTGACTGTGGCTCTAATCATGCAGTCCTTATTGCCAAATTCAGATGTAAATTGAAAAAAGTGGGGAAAACCACTAGACCATTCAGGTATAACCTAAATCAAATCCATTATGATTATACAGTGGAAGTGAGAAATAGATTCAAGGGATTAGATCTGATAGAGTCGAGGAAGAATGATGAACAGAGGTTCACGACATTGTACAGGAGGCAGTGATCAAGACCTTCCCCAAGAAAAAGAAATGCAAACAGGCAAAATGGCTGTCTGAGGAGGCCTTACAANCTAAATCAAATCCATTATGATTATACAGTGGAAGTGAGAAATAGATTCAAGGGATTAGATCTGATAGAGTCGAGGAAGAATGATGAACAGAGGTTCACGACATTGTACAGGAGGCAGTGATCAAGACCTTCCCCAAGAAAAAGAAATGCAAACAGGCAAAATGGCTGTCTGAGGAGGCCTTACAAATAGCTGAAAAAAGAAGAGAAGCTAAAGGCAAAGGAAAAAAGGAAAGATATACCCATCTGAATGCAGAGTTCCAAAGAGTGGCAAGGAAATACAAGAAAGCCTTCCTCGGTGATCAGTGCAAAGAAGTAGAGGAAAATAATAGAATGGGAAAGACTAGAGGTCACTTCAAGAAAATTAGAGATACCAAGGAAGCATTTCATGCAAAGACGGGCATAATAAAGGACAGAAATGGTAACAACCTAACAGAAGCAAAAGATATTAAGAAGAGGTGGCAAGACAACACTGAAGAACTATATGAAAAAGATCTTCATCACCCAGATAATCATGATGGTGTGACCACCCACCTAGAACCAGACATCCTGGAACGGAAAGTCAAGTGGCCTTAGAAAGCAGCATTACAAACAAAGCTAGTGGAAGTGAAGGAATTCCAGTTGAACTATTTCAATTTCTAAAAGATGATGCTGTGAAAGTGCTGCACTCAATATGCCAGCAAATTTGGAAAACTCAGTCATGGCCACAGGACTGAAAAAGGTCAGTTTTCAATCCATTCCCAAAGAAAGACAATGCCAAAGAATGTTAAAACTACNAGTTGAACTATTTCAATTTCTAAAAGATGATGCTGTGAAAGTGCTGCACTCAATATGCCAGCAAATTTGGAAAACTCAGTCATGGCCACAGGACTGAAAAAGGTCAGTTTTCAATCCATTCCCAAAGAAAGACAATGCCAAAGAATGTTAAAACTACTGCACAATTTCACTTATCTTACATTCTAACAAAGCAATGTTTAAAACTCTCCAAGCCAGGCTTCAACAGTACGTGAATCATGAACTTCCAGACGTTCAAGTTGGATTTAGAAAAGGCAGAGGAACCAGAGATGAACCTTCCAACATCTGTTGGATCATTGAAAAAGCAAGAGAGTTCCAGAAAAACATCTACTTCTTCTTTATTGACTATGCCAAAGCCTTTGACTATGTGGATCACAACAAACTGTGGAAAGTTCTTCAAGAGATGGGAATACCAGACAACCTGACCTGCCTCCTGAGAAATCTGTATGCATGTCAAGAAGCAACAGTTAGAACTGGACATGGAACAACAGACTGGTTCCAAATTGGGAAAGGAGTATATCAAGGCTGTATATTGTCACCCTGCTTCTTTAACTTATATGCTTAGTACATCATGCGAAATCCCAAGCTGGATGAAGCACAAGCTGGAATCAAGATTGCCAGGAGAAATATCAGTAACCTCAGATATGCAGATGACACCACTCTTATGGCAGAAAATGAAGAAGAACTAAAAAGCCTCTTGATGAAAGTGAAAGTGGAGAGTGAAAATGTTGGCTTAAAGCTCAACATTCAGAAAACTAAGATCATGGCATCTGGTCCCATCACTTCATGGCAAANGAGAAATATCAGTAACCTCAGATATGCAGATGACACCACTCTTATGGCAGAAAATGAAGAAGAACTAAAAAGCCTCTTGATGAAAGTGAAAGTGGAGAGTGAAAATGTTGGCTTAAAGCTCAACATTCAGAAAACTAAGATCATGGCATCTGGTCCCATCACTTCATGGCAAATAGATGAAGAAACAATGGACACAGTGAGAGACTTTATACTTCTGAACTCCAAAATCACTGCAGATACTGACTGCAGCCATGAAATTAATAGACATTTACTCCTTGGGAGAAAAGTTATGACCAACCTAGACTGCATAGACATTACTTTGCCAACAAAGGTCCATCAGGTCAAAACTATGGTTCTTCTAGTTGATGTGTATGGATGTGAGAGTTGGACAGTGAAGAAAGCTGAGTGCCGAAGAATTGATGCTTTTGAACTGTGATGTTGGAGAAGACTCTTGAGAGTCCCTTGGACTGCAAGGAGGTCCAATCAGTCCATCCTAAAGGAAAGCAGTCCTGAATATTCATTGGAAGGACTGATGCTGAAGCTCAAATTCCAATACTTTGGCCACTTGATGTGAAGAAGTGACTCACTGGAAAAGACCCTGATGCTGGGAAAGTTTGAAGGCAGAATGAGAAGGGGAAAACAGAGGATGAGATGGTTGGATGGCATCACCAACACGATGACCATGAGTTTGAGCAAGCTCTGGGAGTTGGTGATGGACAGGGAAGCCTGGCATGCTGTTCAGTCCATTGGGTCACAAAGATTCAGACATGATTGAGCAAGTGAACTGAACTGAACCTAAGCAAATCTGTTTGTGCTACTCAACCTTCCTGTAATATTTTTCCCCAAGGTATCATCATATCTGAATGGCTCATTTCCTTCATGACTCTGCTCAAATGTGACTCTATTAAAAGATGTTCTGTGGTTACTGTATATGTGATTGTAAACACCACTCTTTCCCAACTCAACCACTCCTTTCCCCTCAACTCCATATTACTATCGGACATCCTATAAATACACACAAGTCGCATATTTAGCAGGGACTTTGTTTTGTTCACTGCTGTATCCCCAGTGCCAAGAAGAGTGCCTGGAACACTAAATATTTTTGAATGATAAACTGGACAAAGTTTTAATCCATCCTGTTTCAGTTGTTTGACTTGTGAAAAAACTTTTAGCCCCTCTGTGGCTGTTTACTTACTGTAAATTGGAACTGTTAATAAATAATAATAATGTCAGCCTCATTTAGCTGTTGTGAGGATAAAAACAGGTAGTAGACACAGCATGCTTAGAACACTGGCTGCCACAAAGTAAGTGTTGCATTGCAATGTTGTCTTTCACGTGCTCAGTTGTGTCTGACTCTGCAACCTCATGGACTGCAGCACTCCAGGTTTCCCTGTTCTTCACTATCTCCCACTTTGCTCAAACTCATATCCATTGAGTCAATGATGCCATCCAACTACCTCATCCTCTGTCGCCCCCTTTTCCTCATGCCCTCAATCATTCCCAGCATCAGGCTCTTTTCCAGTTATTCAGCTCTTCATATCAGGTGGCCAAAGTTGTGAAGCTTCAGCCTCAGCATCAGTTCTTCCAATAAATATTCAGGGTTGATTTCCATTAGCATTGACTGGTTTGATCTCTTTGCTGTCCAAGGGACTCTCAAGAGTCTTCTCCAGCACCACAGTTAGAAAGCATCACTTCTTCGGTGCCCAGCCTTCTTTATGGTCCAAATGTCACATCCATATATGACTGCTGGAAAAACCAAAGCTTTGACTATATGGACCTTTGTTGGCAAAGTGGGGTCTCTGCTTTTTAATACATTGTCTAGGTTTGTCATAGTTTTTCTTCCAAGGAGCAAGCATGGTTTAAATTCATGGCTGCATTGCACTGATTTTGGAGCCCCAAAAAATAAAGTCTGTCACTCTTTCCATTTTCCCCAGTCTATTTTCCATGAAGTGATGTGATCAGAGGACAGTTTTTGAATATTGAATTTTAAGCCAGCTTTGTCACTCTCCTTTATTTACCTTTATCAAGAGGCTCTTTAGTTCCTCTTTGCTTTCAGCACAAAGTAAGCTTTAATCCTGTGTGTGTGCGTACGAAGTCGCTTCATTTGTACACAGCTCTGTGACCCTGTGGACTTTATAAAGCCCACTAGCTCTTCTGTCCATGGGATTCTCGAGGCAAGAATATGGGAGTGGGTTGCTATGTCCTCCTTCAGGGATCTTCCTTACCCCAGGATCGAACCCACATCTCTTATTTCTCCTTCATTGGCAGGTGGGTTCTTTACCATTAGCACCACTTGGGAAGAATGTTACATGAAGTTTTAGCTATTGCTAATTTTCATAAGCCTATAAAGTCAAATTCACATAGCCATAGTCTTTACTAGGGACAAGGACAGGCTTGAACATAAGCTAATTCAATATTTTCCTTGCCCTTCTTTCAGCCTTATGTCTTTGTTGATACTTATTTTTAAAATCCAGTTGTAACTTATAGTAAGCAAAACAAGTTCTGAACTAATTGACAATACAAAATTTTCCAGGCACAAAGAAACTATAATCTGAATGACCACACATTGATTTTTTTCTGTTTTAATTTATTTTTATCCCAGGTACTTAGAAAAAGTTTTAATATAGACTCTTCATTCTTTCACTCCTTCCAACTATTATTATATATCTCCTACATGCCAGGCACTATACAATTGAAAAGCCAATATTTCCATCTATTCTCAAAGAGCTTCAAGCCTAGGAGTAAACTGAAAACAAGTAACATGTCAATTGCAATGGGTATCATTTTAGAATCATGTTCAGTGGACATAAGACCACCATTCATTCTGGGACTCAGGAAAAGTTAATCAAGAAGGAGGTAGAGTGCCAGTAAGAAAATAACTGTTAAATAGAAGTGTGATTCATTAAGGCAGTAATAAAAAGAATGGAGTGACTTTGTCACTAACTGTGTTTGTGGAAAGAAAAAAAAAAAGAAAGACAGCTTAGCACCCATAAGTCTGACTTGGGCAGATGACGTTGCCTGAGCCAGGACAGGTATCAGAAAGGAAGAAGATCTGGGGTAAAAGATAATGGATTATCACTTTTGCCAGGTAGAATTCCACATGTCTCTGAGATATTAAGGTGTGAAACATATGTAGGTAAATAATAACATACTCTAATGGAGAGCTTTTTGAAATGTTCTGGACTATAAATATAGATTTGCAAACCTCTGGAATATTATCAGAGATAAAATAAGTATACTAAGAACAAAACCGTATTATATAAAAATATGGAAGAAAATAATATCTCAAATTCTGTTTGAGCAAAGCTGTGCTTTTCGAATTCTGAGAGCAATTTATCATGAGATTATTTTATAAAACACAGTGATCAAGAATAAAGAATAATATCTAGAAGACAGCTTCACAGAAAAATTACACAAAATTCCCAATATGTCTTTCAACAACACATGGAAAAAGTCATGTGTGAAATACTAGAGTTCTAAAAAGACAATTCCACATGTTATAATATGGCACAACATAACTTAAAAAATAAGGTGTGGATAACTTACTGAAAGTGTAGTAAACATATCCCATGCACCTTATCTCTCAAGTATATGGTACCTCTGACAGACTTTTCAAAGATAGCTAACAATGAAGACAATCATTAATCAACAAGGGTTCTAAAAGGAATCTTGCGAAAGTACAAGCTTTAGGGATAAAATAAGAATCTGATTCCTGACTTTGATGCTTATTAGCTGTGTTATCCAAATCTCTTGTACTTACAGTTATGTCTAGTTATAACGGTTCAATAAATACTTCTTTAATAAATTAAATGAATGCGTTCAGGCCTTCTTTAAAGATAAAACAGACCCACTGACTAATAAGCCCCCAAATTCCTTAAGTTTGTAGTAAGGTATAAACAGCATATATAAAGTCCTGTAAAGTATCTGGCCAACAAATTAATAAACTGTACTTCTCTTACTTTATGTTTCCTTGATTTTTCTTAATGGTGTAAAGAATACACCTTAAGAAGAACCTAGGTTTGCTTTAAAAAGTGGAGAAGTACATTACTAAATGGAATAAGCCCACGATTTTAAGGTGGTTAAGAATATAGTCTTTTTTGTTCACTACTTTTATCTGTAGTAGAGTCAATAAATATTTGATTAAAAAGTTGATTAAAAATGCTCTGAATACAACTCTCATTTAAAGTGGTAATTTAGCTTGATTGGAAAAAAAGAAAAACTTAAGGATATTCTTAAACAAGTGGATGCAACTTTGTCTTCCATTGTCTACTATTTCAAATCCATCATGTCACTGTACCTCTGTAGATAAGTTCAACAAATTTTCAAACCATCTTTATATCTTTCTTTCTAATGCTAGAGGGCAATCACTTTTATATTCTGTCTGTGAATAGCTCATATTTGTGTTCTTGAGTCATTCTTACAGTTTCTCCTACAATACCCCTTAGCACAGTTTTGCCCCAACGTATTTCTGAAAATGAAAATGAGATACTTCTACAATGAGAAAAAAAAGTTCAGAATGCCAAACCCCTTTTTCCTCTATCCTTTTTACAGAATAAATTTTATACACTAGCAAAACTTGTATAAATACTATGCACCTATGTATGTGTAGGTCTTTTTATAAACATGAAAACAGGAAAATCTTCCAGTTACAAAACTTATATATACATATGAGTGTGTGGCTTCCCTGGTAGCTCAGATGGTAAAGAACCCACCTGCAATGCAGGAGACCCCAGTTCAACTCCTGAGTCAGGAAGATAAGCTGGAGAAGGGAACAGCTACCCACTCCAGTGTTCTGGCCTGGAAAATTCCATGAACTGTATAGTCCATGGAGTCTCAAAGAGTCAGACATGACTGAGTTTCACTTTCATATATATACATATATATCTATAACTTTCATAAATATATACATACACACATATGCATTTATTAGGAAGTTGAATTATTTTGAAAAAGCAGTGAGGAAACTAAAATGCCAAGTAAATGAACCACCAAGAGACAACAATCATATTTTAAATCTCAAAAAAAAGATCTATGATTAAACATTATTGTTCCTCTTTTTATTTTACATATGTTGGCTATTGGATATGTTTGGTTGGATATACAGATACTCACAAATTCTTCAACTCTAAAAGTTTTAGAGGATAGTAAGAAAATAACAAAGTTCATATAAGCTGAAATAGCTGGCTCTTCAACGGAAAATTGCCTATGTACTTCCTGCATTCACCTTCTGTTTTCCTCATTCTTTTTATAAATAGGTATGAATACAGTATGCATATATTCATTCATCACTCTCCAAATATTTGAGCATAAATTATGTTCAAGGCACTGTGGAATTCACTTTGCAGAGAAAAACAAAACAGGATGGTATGTTAATGTCAGAGGAGAAATAAAGGCAAGGGAAAAAGCGGGACCAAGAGGGTAAATAAAAGGTGCACTCCACAATGAAAAAATCATGATCATGTACCTTTATCAAATGAATAAAACAGAATGTATGTATAAGGAAAACACTGTCAGAGATGCAAAGAAAAATGGACAGAAACACAAAATTTAGGGAGATTTTAGCATGTCTGTTTATCAGCTACATCAGCATGAATAAAATCAACTGTGTTAGCATGAATAAAAATATTTCATAAATAGAAATAGGATTAAAAGGTATAACAAAGTTGACTTTTTGTATGTATATGTACATGTGTGTGTGTATATATATATATATATATATGCATATGCTTGCATGCATGATAACTCGCTTCAGCCACATCTGACACTGTGACCCTATGGACTATAGCCTACCAGGCTCCTCTGTCCATGGGATTCTCTAGGCAAGAATACTGGAGTGGGTTGCCATGCCCTCCTCCAGAGGATCTTCCCAACCCAGGGATCGAACCCATATCTCTTATGTCTCCTGCATTGCCAGACAGGTTCTTTACCACTAGTGCCACCTGGGAAACCTATCTCTCTCTATATATATATATACACACACACACACATATATATGTAAATATAAATTTATATACATATAAATTTTATATGTATATATAAAATCTGTATCTATTTATTACACATATATTTAAAATCTGTATCAAAAGCTTTGTCCTTTATACAATAAACTATACTGACTAGCATTCATACTGTTATAATATCGGCAATATGACAGGGCACTAAGAAATTTTGACTGAATTTCAAAACTAGATTTTGTGGGCGGCGGGGATGAACAATGCTCCAACCAGTTAAAATTACATTTTTCCTAAATAACTTTGGGAGTAAAAGGAAATCAGAACTATCCAGCCATGAGGAGCCTAAGGAGAAATAATTACTTATGTCTTAATAATGTAATGTTATTCTACATGTTGCATCCAGAAAAAATGACATTAGGCAAAAACTAAGGAGATATGCATACAATATAGACTTTAGCTAATAATCACATATCAATATTAGTTCATTAATTATGAGAAATATACCTACTAGTATCATACAATAATAATAGGAGAAATTGAGTGTGTTGGGGATTGAGGGGTATATGGAAGCTATTTATACAATTTCCTTATTTTTCTTTCAATTGAAAATGCTTATTTCAAAAAGGAAATCAGGTCAGTTAGAACATAATGTAAAAAAATAATAATAATATCATGTATGAAACTTCCTGGAAATACTTCCTAGGTATTTCCCAGAAAATACCATTGCCATATTGAAAGTATTCTAGAGACTAAGAAAGGATGGCATATGTCTTAATCTATTACATGAAAAATGGAGTAGACAATGGTAACCCACTCCAGTACTCTTGCGTGGAAAATTCCATGGACTGGAGGAGCCTGGTGGGCTGCAGTCCATGGGGTCGTGAAGAGTTGGACACAACTGAATGACTTCACTCTCACTTTTCACTTTCCTGCATCGGAGAAGGAAATGGCAACCCACTCCAGTGTTCTTGCCTGGAGAATCCCAGGGACCGGGGAGCCTGGTGGGCTGCTGTCTAGGGGTCGCACAGAGTCGGACACGACTGACGCGCCTAAGCAGCAGCAGCATTACATGAAGAAAACCCTAAATACTGAAATTTGTTAATTACTCTTCTCTCCCCACCTCCTGNATGGCAACCCACTCCAGTGTTCTTGCCTGGAGAATCCCAGGGACCGGGGAGCCTGGTGGGCTGCTGTCTAGGGGTCGCACAGAGTCGGACACGACTGACGCGCCTAAGCAGCAGCAGCATTACATGAAGAAAACCCTAAATACTGAAATTTGTTAATTACTCTTCTCTCCCCACCTCCTGCAAAACAAACACAAAAGGCTTTTTATTCTAGTTCAAATGGCCACAATTTATCTGGTCCATAGCCTTCTCCTGGCTCTCCAAACAATCACTTTTCCCTTCTTATGATTGTCCAAACGTATCTAAACAGCCTACTCTCTCCTCGGAATTTCTCTGTCTCACACACAAAGAAATTTCTAAGAAAAAAGGAATAAATAATGAAACAGAACACTATTCTTTGCATGTCCTTAGCAATACAACCTGAAAAGGGACAGGAATACTACAACTTTCATAGAGTATAATTTTTACTTATAAATCTGAAGACAATACACTGACAAAAACTGAGAACAAATGAAAGATCAGTCAGTAATAAGATAAACATACAAAGTCCTATAGCTTTTCTGAAAGACAATAACTGGTTCAAAAACATAATTCAAAAGATGTCCCATTCTCAGTAACAACCTCTTTCTTACATTAAAAAAATAATAATAAATTTACTCCCACTGTAAGCACTAGCCCGAGCATGAAGTGAACTATTAGACATACAAAGATATTTAGGGTAATCATCCCAGTCTTTCATTTCAAACTTACACTTGTCTTTGATCTGGTTTCCAACCTGTCCGTGATTTAAAGCTCTGTCCCACTTTATCACCCCCTCTCCTTTCCCTTGGGGAAGGCAACGGCACCCCACCCCAGTACTCTTGCCTGGAAAATCCAATGGACGGAGTAGCCTGGTGGGCTGCAGTCCATGGGGTCGCTAACAGTCGGAAAGACTGAGCGACTTCACTTTCACTTTTCTCTTTCATGCATTGGAGAAGGAAATGGCAACCCACTCCAGTATTCTTGCCTGGAGAATCCCAGGGATGGGGGAGCCTGGTGGGCTGCCGTCTATGGGGTCACACAGAGTCGGACACGACTGAAGTGACTTAGCAGCAGCAGCAGCTCCTTTCCCTTAAACCTCACCTTTGTTTTTGTCTTCTCAGGCTCATAGATCAATGCATTTTATCATCAGTGTGTTGGGCTGTTTCTAGTTTTGAATGTTTCAATTGGTCATGATGAATACCTTGAGACCAGACCCCTAATTCTAGCCCCAGTCAGAACATACCTGGCCCACTTCATTTCCCGAAGGGAACCTGAGAGTCACTACAGTGTGTTATGAATAAATATAAAACGGACTGGCACCATGTCCAGCCAATAATACAAAGTGTCTGACAAAAGTTAATGGCATCTGAATCTGAATGACTTTCAAATTTCTGTACCCAGAACAGGATTCTCTTCTGAGTTTTAGGCCTGTAATTTTCTGTAGGTGCTGGATATTCCCATCTAGGAGTCTTACCAGAACTGCAAAATAAACTCCAAGGTCAACTGTATTAGGCAGTGCATTTCTACTTATAAGCAGAAGAAACCAGCTTGAGCTAGTTGAAGTAAAAAGAGGACTTAATTACAGGAATTCGAGATAGGAATGTAGACACCACACAAGTATGACAGCAAAGAGTATGTTCCCTGTCTTTTCCTATTTGTTCCTCTCTGCATACCTGCTTCAATCTTTCTAAAGAATAACTTTCTAGCAAGGTTGTAAATCCCCTAAAGTAAGTGGATTAAAGGAGACTGTCAGCTCTCAAATTCATATTATAAAAGTCCCAGCTACAAATATATTGACCCTGGTTTTCTCAGTCTTAAACTCTGGAAGATGCTGCTGCTAAATTGCTTCAGTCATGTCTGACTCTGTGCGACCCCGTAGATGGCAGCCCACCAGGCTCCCCCATCCCTGGGATTCTCCAGGCAAGAACACTGGAGTGGGTTGCCATTTTCTTCTCCAATGCATGAAAGTGAAAAGTGAAAGTGAAGTCGCTCAGTCGTGTCTGACTCTTTGTGACCCCATGGGCTGCAGCCTACCAGGCTCCTCCGTCCATGGGATTTTCCAGGCAAGAGTACTGTCTGGAAGATGACCTCTAGTCAAATAAAAAATGGAAAGGGGGATAGGGTCAAATTTTAAATATGACTTAGGATTCCACCTCTGTAGAAGTGAGGGTATGGGGGTGGCAGGGACTAATTATAGAAGGGATTGTGACCTGAGCAGACATCCTAATTGGTATATTGTACATAATCTCAAACTAAATCCCAAACTAGAGTGGTGTATCCTAAATTACCCATCCCAAATTATTTCCCCAATTTTATTAATAAAATGTTCATTTTCTTCTTGCAACTTAGGTTTAAATATTTTCCTCTCATGGAAGTCATTTTTCATATCTTTCATTGTTCCTCCCAACCAGTGACTGCAGAGGCTATATTTTCAAATTATTCCCTTTTACACCCATGCCCACTACCTTGATTCCAGTAAAGTCCCACTGTTCATTCATCTACATTTCTCCAATAGTCTTACAAAAGGTTTTTCTGCCTCCAGACTTTTACTGCTCTAAGACTAAAGCTTTGTAGTTTAAGAAGAAGCTAAAAGATAATTCTGGAAAGGCAGATGGGAGCCAAATCATCTATGAAGCTGGGTAAATTGGAATAAAGACACTGTGTGTTGTATTAAACACACTGGGAGGCCACTGGAAAACTTCAGGCATGGAAGTGATTTTAGGTGTGGGGAAAAATGGAAGCAGGGAGAGCAGTACTGAGATTCCCATCAGTAGTTTGAATCGGGCAGAGAGTCACCTATCTGTCTAATGGAGGTCATCTAACTATGCCATTCCCTACCTGAAGTCCTGCAATGGGTTCCCATTACCTAGGTGTGTCTGTGTTAGTTGCTCAGTCTTGCCTGACTCTCAGCAACCCCATGGATGAGGGGGGCTCAGGCTCCTCTGCCAGGCCTCTCTGTCCATGGAATTCTCCAGGCAAGAAATCTGGAGTGGGTTGCTATTCCCTTCTCCAGGGATCTTCCCAACTCACAGATCAAACCTGGGTCTCCTGCATTGCAGGCGGATTCTCTACCATCTGAGCCACCAGGAAAGCCCCCATTACCTATAGAATAAAAGTAAAATTTTAACAAAGCTCCAAATCTCGTTTTTCAATTCTACTTCCAAACATGCCACTATGTATTATGCCCAACATTATAACCACACCAGATTTCTCATTATCCTTGAGCTCGCCATGTATTTTCACACATATTTTTGATGTGTGTTCACAATGTCAACATAGCCTACAATGCCTTTCTCACAATTCTATGGTATTAAAAATCCCACTCATATCAAGGCCAATACCTCTGTCACACCATCTGTGGAGCTTTCCACTACTCTGCCCAATAGAATTAACTCTTTAACCTTTTATAATTCCATAGGGTTTGTGCATCCTAAGTTCAGTATTTTAAACAGCAATGATTTGCATAGATAATCCTTTACCTTATTTGATTTTGACTCCTTAAGGGGAGAAATTAAGTATTATTTATCATTTGTAACCTCAGCTCTGTCTGACATAATTACAGTAGATATCAAAAAAAGAAATAAAACCTCTTATTCTATGAAAAAATGGAACAAAAATATGGGAATATAAAACTCTCATTCTACCTAAACTAGAATGTAAGCTCTTAGAAGGCAGATAATATATGTATATTAATTTTGCACTTAAGTTAGTAAAACTGGACTTAAGAAATACTTGGCTGTGGTGTGTGTGTGTGCTAAGTCACTTCAGTCTTGTCTGACTCTTTGCTACCCTATGGACTGTAGCCCTTCAGTCCATGGGATTCTCCAGGCAAGAATAAAGGATTAGGTTGCCATGCCCTCCTTCAGGGGATCTTCCTACCCCAGAGACTGAGCCCATATTATGGCTCCTGCATTGGCAGGCAGTTTCTTTACCCCTGAGCCACCTGAGAAGTCCACTTGGCTGTTGTCACACAATCTAAAATTTGAATTTGTAATTAACTACAATAAAAAAGATAAATGTGTGTCATTCAAACATCAAAAAAGCATTAGCAATTCAAGGAGATTTAATCTTATATTCATGGATCACATTTTATCTACTTTCTATTACTCATTAACAAAATCATAGAATCATATGGAAGGAGTTATAAAGGTACAACCTAAAAACATCTAAAATCTTTGGATGATTAATAAAAAGAACTTGAGAACTGCCAATAACTTGCAGAAGAAAAATCAGTAAGTATCCTAAATATTGAACATAAAAATAAGACAAATATTGAAGTGGTACTAACAGTGATATCAATATCTGTGCAACATATCTAGCTAAAAAGTCCTGAATCATCAGTTACACAAAATTTAGAAAGAATCAACTTTAAAGAAAGTAGAAATGAATAATATCAGTCTAAAAGTCATTACTGCCTGGGAAGAAAAGGTTAAACTTTGAAAGAAGGTTGTCTTAAAAAAGTATTTTTTAGTAATATTTATAGCAAAACTATATATAATTCATAGAGCTATGTAACATGTAAACAATTTTCTTTTCTAACTAGAAGAATAAATGATTAAATTTGCTTTCATTTATTGATGAATCTCTCATAGTATATACAATGTATATATATATATTGTATATACAATATAAAGAATATGTTTTGAAAGAAACAAACAAAATACAATGAAACAATGCATGATTTTTATATTTTGAAGAAAATTCTCAAGGAAAATATATTTCAGAGTGTATATCCACATTTTTGAATTTATTATTCTATTGATCAAAAGTCTGTACCAACAAACTACAGATATTTCAGAGTATGATATGAAACAAATATAGCAACCTATGAATAATATAAGGGAATGTATGTACTTTAGAAGTTGAAGCTGTTTCTAGGTTATAAAGAAACAAAGTAGAGGTTTCTTACAAAAAATAAAGGTGAAACATAATTCTTTACAGTGCTTTGTTTCCATTTCTTTGCTTTTACAGAAGCAAGGAAGACAATACTTCGTTTAGTATTTATTAAGGTAATGAATAGCACAATTCCAACCCTGATCATGTGAATATTTCATGAAGGAGACTTGAGTATGGAGAAAGATAAATGCTAAATCTGTCCTCATAGTAGATCTTCCTTTGAAGGTGAATAGTTGCTCTAAACTGCTGCCTATATTTGGCAAAACACACTTCAAGTCTGTGCTGTTTTTCAAATCAATCATGCCATAAAAAAGTTCCACATGAATGTCACAGAATATAGGATATGTTTTAAATAAGACTTTAACTTAGTTCAGACCTTAAAAACCCATGCAGAGGAGTGGTTCTTAGTAGAAGCCTCTTGTAGAGATCTTTTCCTTTTTTCTTCTGAAACCAAAATGTTCATTAACTATGGTAACACAATGAAATCTTTCAATTATTTTATTTATGCTTTTCTTTTCTTTTTTTTTTTTAGCTGAGTAGACAACCCCAGTTCCTGAAATTCTTGCTAGCATTTTACATTCACTGGTGTGGCACTGGTTGATGGGTTGATGAGGACAGGATCTAAAAGCAGCTGTCTTCCACCCACATTTCAACCAAATCAAATATTCAATTTACTCTCCAGATGCTTTCTCCTAAACCATTATATAAAAACCAATTGCCACTAAATTTAATACATGCACATTTCCTACCAAAACAAATAAAAATACCTACATATGCATAAGGGGCTTCCCAGGTGGCACAAGTGGTAAAGAACCTGCCTGCCAATGCAGAAGTAAGAGACAAGGGTTTGATCCCTGGGTGGGGATTATCCCCTGGAGGAGCAAACGGCAACCCACTCCAGTATTCTTGCCTAGGAAATCCCATGGATAGAGGAGCTTGGAGGGCTCCCGTCCATGGTGTTGCAAAACAGTCAGACACGATTTAGTGACTAAGTAACAATAACACTGAAATAGTGCTCATGTCATAAATCAGCAAAATAATCCTCTGCACTCTGCCTATTCATCCCTCTCCCCACCAACCCCTGGTAAACACTAATTTGTTTTATAGTCTTCATAGCTTTAGCTTTCCAAATTGTCATATCATTGGAATCATACAGTTTACAGCCTTTTCAGATTGATTTCTTTTACTTAGTATTATGTATTTCAGTTTCTTCCATGTCTTCTCCTGGCTTGCGAGATCATTTATTTTTAACATTAATATTCCATTGATTGAATAGACCATGGTTTATCCACTCATCCAATAAAAGACATCTGGATTGCTTCCAAGGTTTGGTAATTATGAATGACACTTTCAAAATATTTGTGTGTAAGGTTTTAGGTAGACACGTCTTCAACTTCTTTGGTAAATACCAAGGAGAGAAATTTTTGGATCAAATGGTAAGTGTTATGTTCAGTATTGTAAGAAACTGCCAAACTCTTCCAAAGTGGCTAATCGGTTTTCATTCCCAATAGCAACGAATCAGAGTTCAGCTTCTTCATATCCTCATCAGCAGTAGGTATGACCAGTGTTCTGAATCCTGGCTATTGTAATACGTTTATAGTAAGTATCTCTTTGTTTTAATTTGCATTTCCCTGATGACATTGGTATGGGGTGTTTTTTCCATGTGCTTATTTGCCATCTGAATATCTTCATTAGTGAGGTATTTGTTACGGTCTTTGACCCATTTTTTTAATTAGGCTCTTTCTTTTCATATTGTTGAATTCTAAGGGTTATGTATATATTTTGGACAATAGTCCTTTCATCAGATTTGTATTTGGCAAGTCTGTGGCTTCTCTTTCCATTCCCTTGACAATATATTCTACACAGGAGAAATTTTTAATTTAAATCAACTCCAACTTATCATTTCTTTCACAAATCATGCCTTTATTTTTACATCTACAATGCTGTCAAACACATGGTCATTTAGATTTTCTCTGATGTTATTTTCTACTTTTAAGATGTCACCTTTTAAATTTAGGCCTGCTATCCATTTTGAGTTAACTGTTGTGACAGATACAAGAACTCTGTCTAGATTCACTTTTTCTGACTGCAGGTGTCCAGTTGTTTCAACACCATTTTTTAAAAAGACTTTTTCCCACTCAATTGCCTTTGCTCCTTTGTCAAAGATCAGTTGACCATATTTATATGGGATAATCTCTGGGCTGTATTTTCTGTTAATTAATCCATTTCCCTAATACCAAGTAGTCTTCATTACTGCAGTTTTATTGTTGTAAGGCTTACAGTCAGGTAGCGTCAGGTCTCCAACTTTGTTTCCTTTAATACTGTGTGGACTATTCTGGACCTTTTGCCTCTCTACACAGACTTGAGAATCAGTCTGTCAGTATCTATAAATGACTTGCTTTGATTATGCACTGTATCTATAGACCCATTTGGGAAGAACTGATATCTGACTGTCAAGTGCTGAATCTTCTTATCCATGAACATGTAACATCTCTCCATTTATTTAGTTATTTGATTAACTTCATCAAAATTTTGTAATTTCTTTATATATCTATTTTGTTAGAGCTATACCTAAGTATAAATCTATACCTCTATCTATTTTGTTAGATTTATAAATATTTCATTTGGGGTTGCCGATACATATGGTATTGCATTTATAATTTCAAATTCTATGCATTCATTGCTTGTATATAGGAATGCAATTAACATTTGTAGATTAACCATATATTTTGCAACTTTTCTATACCTGTTCATTAGTTCCACAGGTTTGTGTGTGTGTGTGTAAAATTTATTCAGATTTTCTATATAGATAATTATGTTATCTGCAAACAAAAAATAGTTCTATTTCCTCCTTCCCAGTCTATATATCTTTCATTTCTTCTTTCTGTTTCATCTCATGATCTAGGACTTCCAGCACAATATAGGGGGAAAAAAATGGTGCAAGAAGTGACACCCTTGCTTTGTTTCTGATCTTAGTGGGGAAGTTTTTAGTTTCTCATCATTAAGTATAATGGAATCAAGATTGCCGGGAGAAATATCAATAACCTCAGATATGCTGATGACACCACCCTTATGGCAGAAAGTGAGGAGGAGCTAAAAAGCCTCTTGATGAAAGTGAAGGA
>SJYX01005964.1:236081-251461 GCA_006410675.1 Oreotragus oreotragus | reverse complement strand
TCCCCCATCCCTGGGATTCTCCAGGCAAGAATACTGGAGTGGGTTGCCATTTCCTTCTCCAATGCATGAAAGAGAAAAGTGAAAGTGAAGTCGCTCAGTCTGTCCGACTGTTAGCGACCCCATGGACTGCAGCCCACCAGGCTACTCCGTCCATTGGATTTTCCAGGCAAGAGTACTGGGGTGGGGTGCCATTGCCTTCCCCACCTTTTCACTATAAGGGACTGGAATACAAAAGTAGGAAGTTAAGAGATACCTGGAGTAACAAACAAGTTTGGCCTTGGAATACAAAGGGCAAAAGCCAACAGAGTTTTGCCAAGAGAAGGCACTGGTCATAACAAAGACCCTATTCCAACAACACAAAAGACGACTCTACACATGAACAATCCAAATAGGCAACACCGAAATCAGATTGATTACATTCTTTGTAGCCAGAGATGGAGAAGTTCTATATAGTCAGCAAAAACAAGACCATGAGCTGACTGAGGCTCAGATCATGAACTCCTTATTGCAAAATTCAGATTAAATTGAAGAAAGTAGGGAATACCACTAGACCGTTCAGGTATGATTGAAATCAAATCCCTTATGATTATACAGTGAAAGTGGCAAATAGATTCAAGGGATTATATCTGGCAGACATAGTGCATGAAGAACTAGGGACAGAGGTTCACGACACTGTACAGGAGGCAGTGATCAAGACCATCCCCAAGAAAAGGAAAGGCAAAAAGGCAAAATGTTGTCTGAGGAGGCCTTGCAAATGGCTGAAAAGAGAAGAGAAGCTAAAGGCAAAGGAGAAAAGGAAAGATATACCCATCTGAATGCAGAGTTCCAAAGAGTGGCAAGGAAACATAAGACGCCTTCCTCAGAAATCAATGCAAAGAAATAGAGGCAAACAATAGAGTGGGAAAGACTAGAGATCTCTTCAGGAAAATTAGAGATACCAAGGGAACATTTCATGCAAAGATGGGCTCGATAAAGGACAGAAATGGTATGGACCTAACAGAAGCAGAAGATACTAAGAAGAGGAAGAATAGCAAGAAGAGATAAGAAAGCCTTCTTCAGCGATCAATGCAAAGAAATAGAGGAAAACAACAGAATGGGAAAGACTAGAGATCTCTTCAAGAAAATTAGAGATACCAAGGGAACATTTCATGCAAAGATGGGCTCGATAAAGGACAGAAATGGTATGGACCTAACAGAAGCAGAAGATACTAAGAAGAGGTGGCAAGAATACACAGAAGAACTGTAGAAAAAAAGAGCTTCACGACCCAGATAATCACGATGGTGTGATCATTCACCTACAATCAGACATCCTGGAATGTGAAGTCAAGTGGGCCTTAGAAAGCATCACTATGAACAAAGCTAGTGGAGGTGATGGAATTCCAGTTGAGCTATTTCAATTCCTGAAAGATGATGCTGTGAAAGTGCTGCACTCAATATGCCAGCAAATTTGGAAAACTCTGCAGTGGCCACAAGACTGGAAAAGGTCAGTTTTCTTTCTAATCCCAAAGGAAGGCAATGCCAAAGAATGTTCAAACTACCACACAATTGCACTCATCTAGCATGCTAGCAAGGTAATGCTCAAAATTCTCCAAGCCAGGCTTCAACAGTACATGAACTGAGAACTTTCAGTTGTTCAAGCTGGTTTTAGAAAAGGCAAAGGAACCAGAGATGAAATTTCCAACATCTGCTGGATCATCAAAAAAGCAAGAGAGTTCCAGAAAAACATATACTTCTGCTTTGTTGACTACACTAAAGCCTTTGATTGTGTGGATCACAACAAACTGTGGAAAATTCTTCAAGAAATGGGAATACCAGACCACCTTATCTGCCTCCCGAGAAATGTGTATGCAAGTCAAGAAGCAACAGTTAGAACCGGACATGGAACACCAAACTGGCTGGAAATTGGGAAAGGAGTACATCAAGGCTGTATATTGTCACTCTGCTTATTTAACTTATATGCAGAATACAACATGTGAAATGTCAGGCTGGATGAAGCACAAGCTGGAATCAAGATTGCCGGGAGAAATAATAACCTCAGATATGCAGATGACACCATCCTTATGGCAGAAAGTAAAGAGGAAGTAAAGAACCTATTGATGAAAATGAAAGACAAGAGTGAAAAAGTTGGCTTAAAACTCAACATTCAAAAAATGAAGATCATGGCATCCGGTCCCATCACTTCATGGCAAATAGATGGGGAAACAATGGAAGCAGTGAGATACTTTATTTTCTCGGTCTCCAAAATCACTGCAGATAGTGAGTGCAGTCATGAAGTTACAAGATGCTTGCTTCTTGGGGGGAAAAAAAAAATTTGTCAAACCTAGACAGTACATTAAAAAGCAGAGACATTACTTTGCTGACAAAGGTCCATATCGTCAAAGCAATGGTTTTACCAGTAATATATGAATGTGAGACCTAGACCATAAAGAAAGCTGAGTGCCAAAGAATTGATGCTTTTGAACTGTGGTGTTGTAGAAGGCTCTTGAGAGTCTCTTGGACTACAAGAAGATCAAACCAGTCAATCCTAAAGGAAATGAGTCCTGAATATTCATTGCAAGGACAGATGCTGACACTGAAGCTCCAATATTTTGGCCACCTGATGCAAAGAAGTGACTCATTGCAGAAGACCTTGATGCTGGGAAAGATTGAAGGCAAGAGGAGAAGGGAACAACAGAGGATGGGATAGTTGGATGGCATCACTGACTGGATAGACATGAGTTAGGGTAAGCTCCTGGAGTTGGTGATGGACAAGGAAATCAGTAGTCTGCGGTCCATGGCATCACAAAGATTCAGATATGACTGAACTGAACTCCTTTAAGGTAGGTTAGGCTAAAAATGATATTTGGTGCGTTAAGTGTATTAAATACATTTCTAACTTAAAATATTTTCAACTTATCATGGGTTTATCTGGACATAATTCTTGTAAGTTGAAGATCTGTCTGCTGCTGCTGCTGCTGCTAAGTCACTTCAGTCGTGTCCGACTCTGTGTGACCCCATAGACGGCAGCCCACCAGGCTCCCCCATCCCTGGGATTCTCCAGGCAAGAATACTGGAGTGGGTTGCCATTTCCTTCTCCAATGCATGAAAGAGAAAAGTGAAAGTGAAGTCACTCAGTCTGTCCGACTGTTAGTGACCCCATGGACTGCAGCCCACAAGGCTACTCTGTCCATTGGATTTTCCAGGCAAGAGTACTGGGGTGGGGTGCCATTGCCTTCCCCGAAGATCTGTCTAGTGGAATAATTTGATCTTTCCAAGAATTAAATTTGTTGTTAGGAGGCTTTTCTTATATGTGCTTGTGCTAAGTCGCTCAGTCGTGTCCAACTCTGTGCGACCCTGTGAACTGTAGCCTGCCAGGCTCCTCTGTCCATGGGATTTTCCAGGTAAGAATACTGCAGTGGGTTGCCAGCCCTCCTCCAGGGGATCATCCCTACCCACGGATCAAACCTGTGTCTCTTATGATTCTTGCATTGGCAGGCAGGTTCTTTACTGCTAGTGCCACCTAGAAAGTCTCTTTTCTGACATACCATAAGAATAAATGAAGAAATATATAAGCAAAATTCCAATGGGACATATTATTGCATGGAAGGCAGTGGTATTACTGAAAGTGTTTATTTCACCAGGCATCAGTACTCTAGTAAGACTGCTTTGCTGTGATGTTACAGACACTGTGTGAGTCATGTAAATTACCATATTTCACTTTTGCCATCTGTAGTTACAGTAACCCAATTTGTGGCCCTTCTTTTGAAAGTACATTAGACTTGATATTGTCTGTGTATATATTAACTTTGTTCCTTGTTTAACTTTAAATTTCCCAATGATGTTTTCCTTTTGCTATTTTTTTGTTTCATAATTTTTTCTGCACTAAATGTTACAAACCAACTCAAGTTTTTAAAAGGCTAGGAAATAACTTATTATAAGGGAAACAACAAACATTATTTAAATAAAATTATCCCTAATTCTGTAAAAATGAATTCATAAGTAAAATCCAGAAACCTAAGACATGTATTCAAGAAAGATTTGCAACTCCCAAGTCCTTGTGTTGAATTTCAACAGCAAGCAATATATTTTTTAAGTGTTTATTAAAGAAAAAGAAAGCACAAAGCTTCAGGAAAGTAAAAGCATTAGGGACTAGAAGAGAGACAAATCAGAAAGCTGTTTGGTTGTTTGGGATCTTTGCTTCAAGCATAAAACTTTTTGTTTTCCTAGAAATGCTAAATAAATAAATAAAGGCTGTCTGATTTGACATAGAAAACCTCAAATAGAAGGGAACTGAACCTCAACCCTGAAGTCAGGCTGCAAACTCTGAATTTCTTCCATGTTTACAGTGATTCCACCATAACAAAATAATAGAAGTCTTGTAGCCTGCCTGTAAAATATATAATTGTTGAAACACTGTAAATAGCATTCCCTATTTTTATTAATGATTACAATTAAGCAATTATTCCAAACCCATACACCAAAATTTGTGTGATCTTCATGAAATCTGACATAGAGCACTGGTTTAGTAAACTGACACTTTGGTGGTGTTGGGGGTGGGGAATGATTGCCTTTTCTGTCTTGCAAAGATTTCGGTGGCTCAACATACTGGAGTATATAAGTTCAAAACAATCAAGCAGCTGTAGGTAAAAATGGATTTCAATGAAGCCTGTGTTACTGCAGCTTAACACTAAAATACATAAGAATTTCAATCTAGGTTGACTCAAGCAGAAATCAATATTGGGAAAGACTGTAAGAGTGATGGTGTTCTCTACATAAAACCAAGAAATTATCAAAATAACAAAGAGAATGATTAAGCTAAATAAGCAGACATAATAATGATATTTTTACTATCTTATCTAACAAAATGGAAAAGAGATAATTAAATGGCAAACTTTCAAAAGCTGAAAGCTTAAATGGCAACATTAATGTTTCCAAAAATCCTGGAAAGCTTAAAATTCTTGTTTTTTAATCTGCTAAACAAAGAAATTCTAAGAGCAAGCTGTTCTTGCTGAAGCACATTAAAATACAGATGAAGAGATCAAGTAAATATTTAGAAGAACATAAAACAGTCTAGCCATTGTATAGAAAGGTGCCAAATGTGAGTGGACATATAAAAAGTGATGAAGAGTTTCAAGTTTCACATGAATTGTTCCATCTTCAAGGGAGTGGCTGAGAGCAACCAATGACTATATTTGGAGGAAGAAAACCATCAAGTCATTTCACAAAGGCATCCCAAAGTCACCACAACATGTTCCTGTGAGTCAAACAAATGATCTGAGGTTTCATTCAGTGTACGAAGGGAAAAGCTACAATAAGAATATTTCCATAATAACATTTTTTAAACGAAAATAGAATCTATTAGGATTTTCAGTAATGGATAAAAATGTAAACTGGAGTGCTTTAAAATGTGCTTCAAAGTCACAGATAGAAGGCAAAAAATTTTATGAGTTGGATTTTTTTCCCTCCAAGTTGATTCTTTTAGACAAATGTCATGGCTCACTTCCTTCAACTCAGGGATGAGAAAACAGACATTGTGTTCTACTGACAAGAGCCTGTGTGATCCGTTAAGAAAACAAGCGCAGTACAGCTCCACCATCAACTATGTGACTTTGGGCCCGTAGTTATCCTCAGAGCCTCTTATAAGTAAAATGGTAAAAAGTAATGCAATAACTTTTGTAAAGGTTTTTGGGAGACTGCCTGGCAGATATGAAGCCTTTACTAAAAATCAAAAGGGAAAAGAAGGAAAAACAAGCAAGCAAGCAAACAAACAAAAAAGCAATTCTGTGGTAAAATAGTAGAGTAATATGATCATTATGACAAAATACAGAAAAGACATTTAAAAGCGCTAGAAAAGAGTATTACTTACTCAAATAGAAACAGAAGTTGAAAGGCAAAAATAAGATAAATCGGTGATTTTTTTTACAAAAAGATATTTCTTTAAAAAAGAAAAATGAAAGAAAAACCACAAAAGACCCTGAACAATTTATAAGCAAGTGGCAAATATCAAACTTCGAAGGAATTCAACTTTCCAATTTATCTTATTTCTATTCCTATAAAAATAAAAATCTCCCACCCTAATAACTCAGTAAGAAAAGTTTTCTTTAATAAACAAACTATAGACCAAAACCCTAAAAATATACTAGCAAACCAAAACCAGCAGGCTATAAGAATAATAGAGAATCTATTATGATCAAGTAGGGTTTAATCACAACATTCAGGAAAACTATAATTTAAATTCAGTAGTATATCTGAAGGAGAACCTCTTCTCAATTGTAAAAGATAGTATGCGACAGGGGTCACACCTATGTGAGGTTTTACATCTCAAAATCTATTAATGTAACTTTTTAAATCTTAACACCTATCTTCCAAAAACACTGGAAATATCGCTTAAAAATAAGGAACAAAACAAAGATGCCCACTATGAGTGCTTCCTCCAACACTGTAAACTCTCCTTGAAGTTATTGTCAGCTGAGAAATAAGGAAAAAAATAATAAGAGGTAGAAGATTTTAAAAGGAAACAATAAAACACATGATATAATTGATGACATAGGCGATGTAGTTTGTATAATAACTAAAAAACATAAGCCATAAAGATCCCAAAAATATATTTAGCAATTTGTTCATGTTTTTATAAAGAAAATTGTAAAACTCTATAGAAAGAAGCTAAGAATGTATAGAGACGAATAAAATGTATATCAATAGGAAGACTCAAATAGTATTGCTCAAAGTTCTCCCATATTGATTTATGTAATCAGTATTATATCCATGAAAATTCCAAAGGCTTTTATGCAAGCCAAAAGTTGACTGTAAAATTCATATGGAAAACAAAAACAACCTAGGAATAACTAAGATACTTCTAAGAAAGCAGAAGTCTTAGGGAATCTACAGTAATTACAAAGAAATTCAGAGATGGACAAATGTACTAAATAAATAGAATAAAGTTCCCAAATAGGGTCATACATATTATATACAGTATAGAACAGAGAAGACATGGACTTTCCAAAAACAGTATTAGAATTACTGGTTATAAATAAAGAATAAAATGAAATTCATTTCCATTTAACACATACAACATATCCCAGTGGAAGAAAGACTTAAATGAAAAAGAAAAAAACTATAAATTTCTAGAAGGAAGGAGGAAAAGAAAAATAACTTTATGACAGCAAAATTGTAAACATTTGCTTAAATAAGAAACAAACAAAAAGTATCCTAATCAGAAAGAAACATGGATAAATTAAAGATTTTCACTTCATCAAAAGTCATTTAAAGAAAGTAAAAGGATATACCAGAAATTGGGATAATATATTCACCATGTGCAATCACAAATTAGGAAGCTGTTTTTGCCATCTATCTATGAATTTGTAAATACTGATATTATAAAGAATTCCTTCAAATCAATATGCAACAGATGCATAATCTAATAGAAAAATGGGAGAAAAAAGACAAAACATAAATGTCCACTGACCAAGAGACAAAGGCTGATCAACCTGATAATAATCCAGGAAATGTAAATTAAGAACATCATGATTTATCTTTTTTTAACCCATTGAAAAGAGACAGTGAAAGTAATTCAGTTCAGTTCAGTTCAGTTGTGTCTGACTCTTTGTGACCCCATGGACAGGCCTCCCTGCCCATCACCAGTTCCCAGTTGCGTCCAAACTTCCAGGCCAGAATACTGGAGTGGGTAGCCAGGGGACCTTTCAAACCCAGGGATTGAACCCAGGTCTCCTGCATGGCAGATGGATTCTTTACCAGCTGAGCCACAAGGGAAGCCCAAGAATACTGGAGTAGGTAGCCTATCCCTTCTCCAGGGGAACTTCCTGACCAAGGAATCGAACCGGGGCCTCCTGCATTGCAGGCAGATTCTTTACCAACTCAGCTATCAGGGAAGCCCTTTTTTCACCCATTCAGTTCAGTTCAGTCACTCAGTCACGTCCAGCTCTTTGTAAACCCATGAACTGCAGCATGTCAGGCCTCCTGGGGTGGAGTTTACCAACTCCAGGAGTTTACCCAAACTCATGTCCATCGAGTCGGTGATGCCATCCAGCCATCTCATCCTATGCCATCCCCTTCTCCTCCTGCCCCCAATACCTCCCAGCATCAGTGTCTTTTCCAATAGGTCAACTCTTCACATGAGTTGGCCAAAGTATTGGAGTTTAGCTTCAGCATCAGTCTTTCCAATGAACACCCAGGACTGATCTCCTTTTCAATGGATTGGTTGCATCTCCTTGCAGTCCAAGGGACTCTCAAAAGTCTTCCCCAACACCACAGTTCAAAAGCATCAATTTTTTGCCACTCAGCTTTCTTTACAGTCCAACTCTCACATCCATACATGACTATTGGAAAAGCCATAGCCTTGAATAGATGGACCTTTGTTGACAAAGTAATGTCTCTGCTTTTGAATATGCTGTCTAGGTTGGTCATAACTTTCCTTCCAAGGAGTAAGCGTCTTTTAATTTCATGGCTGCAATCACCATCTGCAGTGATTTTGGAGCCCCCCCCAAAATAAAGTCTGCCACTGTTTCTACTGTTTCTCCATCTATTTGCCATGAAGTGATGGGACCAGATGCCATGATCTTCGTTTTCTGAATGTTGAGCTTTAAGCCAACTTTTTCACTCTCCTCTTTCACTTTCATTAAGAGNATAAACCCATGAACTGCAGCATGTCAGGCCTCCTGGGGTGGAGTTTACCAACTCCAGGAGTTTACCCAAACTCATGTCCATCGAGTCGGTGATGCCATCCAGCCATCTCATCCTATGCCATCCCCTTCTCCTCCTGCCCCCAATACCTCCCAGCATCAGTGTCTTTTCCAATAGGTCAACTCTTCACATGAGTTGGCCAAAGTATTGGAGTTTAGCTTCAGCATCAGTCTTTCCAATGAACACCCAGGACTGATCTCCTTTTCAATGGACTGGTTGCATCTCCTTGCAGTCCAAGGGACTCTCAAAAGTCTTCCCCAACACCACAGTTCAAAAGCATCAATTTTTTGCCACTCAGCTTTCTTTACAGTCCAACTCTCACATCCATACATGACTATTGGAAAAGCCATAGCCTTGAATAGATGGACCTTTGTTGACAAAGTAATGTCTCTGCTTTTGAATATGCTGTCTAGGTTGGTCATAACTTTCCTTCCAAGGAGTAAGCGTCTTTTAATTTCATGGCTGCAATCACCATCTGCAGTGATTTTGGAGCCCCCCCCAAAATAAAGTCTGCCACTGTTTCTGCTGTTTCTCCATCTATTTGCCATGAAGTGATGGGACCAGATGCCATGATCTTCGTTTTCTGAATGTTGAGCTTTAAGCCAACTTTTTCACTCTCCTCTTTCACTTTCATTAAGAGGCTCTTTAGTTCTTCTTCACTTTCTGCCCTAAGGGTGGTGTCATCTGCATATCTGAGGTGACTGATATTTCTCCCAGCAATCTTGATTCCAGCTTGTGCTTCTTCCAGCCCAGCGTTTCTCATGACGTACTCTGCACAGAAGTTAAATAAGCAGGGTGACAATATACAGCCTTGACGTACTCCTTTTCCTATTTGGAACCAGTCTGTTGTTCCATGTCCATTTCTAACTGTTGCTTCCTGACCTGCATACAGGTTTCTCAAGAGGCAGGTCAGATCAAAAAAAGGGAGGAGTTGTCTGACAAATGTTGATAAGCACAGACGCAGAACATTTATATGTGCCAGCAGAAGTGTGAACTGATGCATACATCTAGGAAAATAATTTGGTATTGTCTTTTAAAACTGAACATGCAAACATGGTAACAGAGCTATTTCATTCCTAAGAAAAGACCCTAGGAAAATCCTGCATATGTGCACCAACAAATGCATATGAAAGGTACCAAAATTTTACTATCGTTTACAATAGCAAAAATAAACAAAAACTGTCTACAGACAATAAAAGATAAATAAAATATGAGAAAACTATAAAATGGAATGTTATATAGTAAAAATGAATTAATGCATTTTTGTAATGTTCTAATTCTTTTATTGTGGGTAGATTCATAATGTTTGTCTTATTATATGTCAGAACATATGAAAATATTACATACATTCTTTAGTATGCATCAGCTATTACATAACAAAAAGGGGGAAAGAAAGAAACTCAATAATCATAATTAATGCAACTCCCTGGACTACAACAGTTACCCAAACAACCAGAAAACTTTTTCCAAATTTTTCACTGAAATTTTCTTGAATATAGATTAAGAAAAAAAGGACCTGACAGCCTGATTTATTTTCCTGAGTGTTTAATGCAGATATATAAAGTCACAGAGGATAAGAAAGCTGTATTGATGTGAGAAGAGTTAGAAAGATCAAGACAGAAATACAATCTGGATATACTAAAGGGTATCAACAGGCACAAACTACTAGGTACAAAACAAGTTATAAGGATGTAATATATAGCACAGAGAAGGCAGTCAATATTTTATAACTTTGTATGTATAGTATTATATATAAAAATACCACATTACTATGCTGTACAACTGAAACTAACACTAATACAATTATACCCCAATAACAACTGTAATATATTAATTAGTTAAAATACTACCTTTTGTTCTGAAGCAACTAATGGAAACCCCACTTACAGGGAATATATCTTACTATAATATTTTGTTTCTCTATTTTTCTTTCCATAGAGCCTTATAGTGTAGTTACTCTACTATATCATACATAAACTGCAGAAGGTGAAGAGGGCTGTTTCTATCTTTAACAAGGTGCATAATACCTGGCACATAGCAAATGCCTAATAAATACATATATAAATATAAATTGAAACAAACTAGTTAAATGAATAAATTAACTAACAAAGTAACAGAAACAATGTCAAGGGTTACTCCTAAACCACCATTTTATTCCTGAATATAAATACTCTTGGGAGACCCACTGGAAGTAGCCCACTCTTGTCCTGAAAAATGCCTGGTCAGTTTCACATGAATAAATAGGCACATATATTTCTACCATAAACCCTTTCTCTCTGCTCAGAAGTCAGTAATACATCATTGATGTGAATGGAACTAAAAGAGAGCTTAGGTGAAGAGCATAAAGAAGAAACCCAGCAACTCTTGAGAACAGTTATTTATCCTGAGTCATGTGCAGAGTTCTATCAGTGCAGCCTAAGATCAGCAGCCACACAATATCACTAATTTATGAGATATTTCAAGTCATTCAGTTCAAAAAGTTCCCATGAACATGATGTGCAAATTTAATTTAATTAGGAGAAAGGAATTAAGCAAAAAAGCCTATAAAATTCTACTTCTAAAGAAGAATGATTTACTGCAGTGCATAGCCTTAAGGAGACAAGAGGGGCCATAGATACTATATGTAGGAGTTAGAATAAATGCCACCCAGTGGCTATGAAAACAAAGGATATAACAGAAAATAGAGAGGAGACACAGGAAATAAACATTACTTGCCAGTTTAGTCTAGGATTGATCCTCATACCTTCTTTTCCCTCGGCTTTTTTGGTCCTAAGAGTAAATCCAAATATTTCTTAGAAAAATATTGAAATTACTTATTTATTTCTGTACCATAAATTTTAGGACATTTTGAAATACAAGGAAAAAACATGTCNAAATAAACATTACTTGCCAGTTTAGTCTAGGATTGATCCTCATACCTTCTTTTCCCTCGGCTTTTTTGGTCCTAAGAGTAAATCCAAATATTTCTTAGAAAAATATTGAAATTACTTATTTATTTCTGTACCATAAATTTTAGGACATTTTGAAATACAAGGAAAAAACATGTCTTGGCAGTACCCATTTCCCCCCCCAATTTCCTGGAAATTGTGTCATGAAACAGAAAACCACAAAGTGAGCTATTTTTACCCATGTGAAGGGGTATTATAATTATATTCAGTATTTAATACTGACTAAAGGACTTAGTATCAAAACTGTGAAAAATAACAACAAAAAAACCAAGTCCATAAACTAAAATCATAAAGCTATAAAATGAAATCATTTAAATCATAAAATTAAATTTCAGTACCAACAGATTGGTGACAGGTATTTAAAATACTGATTGCAAGATATTCTACAAGATGTATAACAATCAGCTGACGCTAAATTTGCTGGATCACATACCTATCCTATAATTAATATACATCATGCTACTACTATTCCTAGACTTAATAAGAACGATGATAATAACCACACAACACAACTTAACTGTGACTAAATTAATCTAGAAGAATTTGAGTTTTCTTTTAATCAAAAGAAGTTTGAGTGGATATCTTAGTCCATTAACCACAGGACTACTTCAAGTGAATATTGAATAATTTGTGTTGGTGATGACAGTGGTGGTATTTCTTTTGACTAAAATTTTCATGAAAAATAAAGTCTGAATTCCCATTTTTTTCCCTTTCCTTTTTCTCCTAAGCAGAAATAGCTTGAATTATATCAAAAAAAAGGTTACCACCAAAGGATGAGAGAAACTATTGATACTTGAAATACTGTCCATTTCAGGCAAATGATCAATTAATTTTCATTTGAAGTAAGGAAATTTCTACTCTGAATAAGAAGGATAAACATATTAATTAAAAGTAATAATTATCAAAATAATGTCATACTATGAAGTTAAGGAAATAATTAGAATACAAAATGGTATATACACAATGACAGTAGTCATGAATCCATGTAAGTTACAGATAACATATACTGTTAAATTACAATGTAGGCGAAGCAATATTTTTCATATAGTTTTCTTCTCTACTGTATTTTTTTAGGAGGAGGAAGAAACAACTACCAGACATTTTAACACTCATAGCATTATGAAAATTGAAATCTCATGTCAGCTATGGCTATAATGTGATTACCTTGTGCTTGGACAATGAAACTAAATAAATGGGTGAGGAAAGACAGAAATTATCCATCAAATAGCAATGAATGAAGAGGCAATGTACTAGAGAGAAGAAAAAGTATGATATTCATTAAAATAATTTAAAATTTTAATAAAGATATTTTCACATGCAATGGGTCTCGCTACTAACACCAAATAAACATAAATAGGTTTACAAAACCTCTGCCACAAATTACAGTGACTCAAATTCCAAGTAAATATGGAGAAAGTTTTATCTAGTAAAGTACGTGGGTCTAAAGTGCTAACAAAGATATATAACAAACATAGTTCTTATCACTGAAAATAGAAACTGAAAAGCAGAGAAAAATATATTTTAATATAGCCAAACTAAGTATATTAAAATGCTAACAATCTTCTAAAAAAAAAGATAAACACTGTTCTAAAAGGGAAGACCACATGTTACTATATCCTTTTAAAACTGTCTTCTTATCTAACACTATTAAGTAATAGAGTACTACTTTTTTCACTTTTAATTGCCATTGAAATCAACTTTATGTTCTTCTTACTATTGGATAATTAATTTTTATCATTAAGATGTATCTATGGCTTAGTGAAGTCAAAGTCGCTCAGTCGTGTCCAGCTCTTTGTGACCCCATGGACTATACAGTCCATGGAATTCTCCAGGCCAGAATACTGGAGTGGGTAGCCTTTCCCTTCTCCATAGGATCTTCCCAACCCAGGGATCGAACGCAGGTCTCCCACACTGCAGGTGGATTCTTTACCAGCTGAGCCATAAGGGAAGCCCAGGAAACTGGACTGGGTAGTCTATCCCTTTTCCAGGGGATCTTCTCAACCAGGAATCGAACTGGGGTCTCCCGCATTACAGGTGGCTTCTTTACCAACTGACCTTTTAGGGAAGCCATGGCTTAAATGACAATGAAGTTAAGTGAACTGAAGTCGCTCAGTCATGTCCGACTATTTGTGACCCCATGGATTGTAGACTATTGGGCTCCTCCGTCCATGGGATTTCCAGGCAAGAATGCTGGAGTGGGTTGCCATTTCCTTCTCCAGGAGATCTTCCTGACCCAGGGATTGAACCCGGGTCTCCCACATTGTAGGCAGATGCTTTACCATCTGACCCATCTTTAAGACTCTAAACATGTTGTTTAAAATTTACATAATCTTTTGTATTTGCCAAACTTTATAAAATTTTAAAAATTATTAGTATATAGAGACTTCACTTTCGCTTTTCACTTTCATGCCTTGGAGAGGGAAATGGCAACCCACTCCAGTGTTCTTGCCTGGAGAATCCCAGGGACAGGGGGAGCCTGGTGGGCTGCCGTCTCTGGGGTCACACAGAGTCAGACATGACTGAAGCGACTTAGCAGCAGCAGCAGCAACCTACTTATAAAATTAATATAATTTATTTTAAAGACTAGCAGCTTTTCAGCTAAAATAAAATGAATCCTCAATTGTTTAGTCTAACCACTGAATATCAGTTTGGCAGAAAAAGTTCCACTTCATGTGTTACTTGCCCAGGATCAAGAAATAAGGGGAGGTAGGGGGATGGTCGGCCATTAAGCAGCAAATATTATATGAAACGTGTGAGTTTAGGACAGAACTTGGGACCAAAATATACCAAGCATGACTTAATATAATAATATGTAATTACATAAACATGTTCTTTGTTGCTATAGTAATATGAATGGCCAGAGATAAACAATACTACCTTAATGACTGACACTGCCCAATATAAGTAACTGAAATAGCACACAACAGATAGCAACAATCCTGCCAGATAAGTGAAGATTATTCTTTCATAGCTAATATATTCAGTGCTTGACACTATTTTAATTTTGTTTAAATTAGGCTATTTTTTATTTGTTTGTATTCTCTCTTCTTTTCCATATTGCCTTTATTGAATATTTCCATTACTGCTTATTATGTGCAGCAATATAGAAAGTGGCTTTCTTGATGAGCTTCCCCTCTTTAAATACTACACAGCTCTGAAGAGTCACTCCCACTGGGTGAAAAATATCATTTTCATATAGCCCAGGGATATTTCACACAATCAGTTACTATAAGAAAGACCTATATTTAAAAGCTGCCTTATAATTCTTGCTGCTTGGTGAGCAAGGATATAGTGGGGAGAATTCTGGGAGTTAAGCTAAGGGCCATCCCCACTTCCCTTTCAACACTTACATCTAACCCATAAATTTAAACAGAAAGATGTCACATTGCTTTCAGACTATCATGGGTACTGTAATACAATTAGATCAGGCTTTTCCATATGAAGGTAAGATATTAGCACTTTTAGAATACACACTTCCAGATGTGCAAGCTGGTTTTAGAAAAGGCAGAGGAACCAGAGATCAAATTGCCAACATCCACTAGACCATGGAAAAGGAAGAGAGTTCCAGAAAAATATCTACTTCTGCTTTATTGACTATGCCAAAGCCTTTGACTGTGTGGATCACAATAAACTGTGGAAAATTCTGAAAGAGATGGGAATACCAGACCACCTGACCTGCCTCTTGAGAAATCTATATGCAGATCAGGAAGCAACAGTTAGAACTGGACATGGAACAACAGACTGGTTCCAAAT
>SJYX01005964.1:216572-228868 GCA_006410675.1 Oreotragus oreotragus | reverse complement strand
TATGCCAGCAAATTTGGAAAACTCAGCAGTGGCCACAGGACTGGAAAAGGTCAGTTTTCATTCCAATTCCAAAGAAAGGCAATGCCAAAGAGTGCTCAAACTACCGCACAATTGCACTCATCTCACATGCTAGTAAAGTAATGCTCAAAATTCTCCAAGCCAGGCTTCAGCAATACGTGAACTGTGAACTTCCCGATGTTCAAGCTGGTTTTAGAAAAGGCAGAGGAACCAGAGATCAAATTGCCAACATCTGCTGGATCATCAAAAAAGCAAGAGAGTTCCAGAAAAACATCTATTTCTGCTTTATTGACTATGCCAACACCTTTGACTGTGTGGATCACAATGAGCTGTGGAAAATTCTGAAAGAGATGGGAATACCAGACCACCTGACCTGCCTCTTGAGAAACCTGTAGGCAGATCAGGAAGCAACAGTTAGAACTGGACGTGGAACAACAGACTGGTTCCAAATAGGAAAAGGGGTACGTCAAGGCTGTATATTGTCACCCTGCTTATTTAACTTCTATGCAGAGAACATCATGAGAAACGCTGGACTGGAAGAAGCACAAGCTGGAATCAAGATTGCTGGGAGAAATATCAGTCACCTCAGATATGCAGATGACACCACCCTTATGGCAGAAAGTGAAGAGGAACTAAAAAGCCTCTTGATGAAAGTGAAAGAGGAGAGCAAAAAAGTTGGCTTAAAGCTCAACATTCAGAAAATGAAGATCATGGGATCTGGTCCCATCACTTCATGGGAAATAGATGGGGAAACAGTGGAAACAGTGTCGGACTTTATTTTTTGGGCTCCAAAATCACTGCAGATGGTGACTGCAACCATGAAGTTAAATGATGCTTACTCCTTGCAAGGGAAGTTATGATCAACCTAGATAACATATTCAAAAGCTGAGACATTACTTTGCCAACAAAGGTTGGTCTAGTCAAGGCTATGGTTTTTTCTCACATCCAGCGGATGTGAGAGTTGGACTGTGAAGAAAGCTGAGTGCCAAAGAATTGATGCTTTTGAACTGTGGTGTTGGAGAAGACTCTTGAGAGTCCCTTGGACTGCAAGGAAATCCAACCAGTCCATTCTAAAGGAGATCTGTTCTGGGTGTCCTTTGGAAGGACTGATGCTAAAGATGAAACTAATACTTTGGCCACCTCATGCAAAGAGTTGACTCATTGGAAAAGACTCTGATGCTGGAAGGGATTGGAGGCAAGAGGAGAAGGGGATGGCAGAGGATGAGAGGCTGGATGGCATCACCAACTCAATGGATGCGAGTCTGAGTGAACTCCGGGAGTTGGTGATGGACAGGGAGGCCGGGCGTGCTGCGACTCATGGGGTCGCAAAGAGTCGGACATGACTGAGCAACTGAACTGAAGATCACAATGAGTGGATATAACATACATATGTAAAAATTGAAATATGAATATGCTTTCCTTATTGTTTTACTCTTAAGCTTATTTTGCCCAAGGCTCCACTATATTAGATTAGTTCAGTGTATGCATATGTATACTTCAACAAAAAATATTTAATGATTTGCCAATGTTGTTATAGATAAAATCATTTAAATTGGATCTTATAAATCCCAAACAAAAACTGCAGAAAAGTTAGTAGCATCAATATAATTAGTTGGAGGGATTTATGCTTAATTATAGTGTCACGGGGAACAATAGGAAAGTTCTATTTGTTTTACTCATATTTTCATGAAGAGACTTTTGATCAAGAAATGCAAGTAGCTTAATTCTGTCCCTTCAATTCTTACCATGGAAAAAGCAAAGACTCATCACACTGGTGAATTTAAGAGAACATATGAACATGCCCAGATCAACTCCTTTTCTTCAGCTCAGTGCTACCTATAGAAAAGATGGATTCAGTCCTGTTTTTATCCATTCTTCAGTCACAGAGGACTGTGGATGTCCCATTGTGACAGTGGCTTGGAGGGTACAACTGTCTAACTCAGAGCTGAAGCCAGTTTCATCTGGACACCTAATGCATGTCCTCCAATTCAGCTTCTACCAGTAATAAAACTAGTACTTTGATCTCCATCTGCCTGGCACCTGTGTCTGTTTCTCTGAAGTTTCCAAAGTCTGGAGGGATTATGATTAATGTGATTTATCCACCTCTAAAACCCCACCAGAATCAACTGCTGACACAGAGGTGGAGATCTACATAGATCGAATACTGTTAAGATTGACTATTCTTATTTATTCTCTCAGTAAATATTTACTGAACACTGAGTATGTGCCAGGTACCATCTAGGCGTGGGAATATGGCAGGGAAGAAAAATAAAACCCAGTATCTTAGGAAACCAACTCTAAACACACACCACCAGGCTATGCGTAAATCATCAGGGAACTAGAAGAGGAATACATCTGTGTTTTCTTTCTCATGTATTTCAGACTATAAATTATAGTATTTCAACATATTAATTACAACAAAAAATAAAGACATATAAAACTGCAGATAGTCATTCATTTGACCTACAAAAATAGCAGTTGTCATATTGTGGAGCCTAATAATTAATTTGAATTTCAAGAATAAGTGAGTAAATTCCATCCTCTTGGAATGACAGAAAAGAACATATAAATACATATAAATATTGAAAAATATAAAATAAAACTAATGATTACAAAGAGATATAGTTTAAAATAGAGTTTAAATATATAAATTGCAAACAGGGCTTGATGTGGGAAATGATGTGTATAGATTGACTGGATCTTATCAATTCTGGGTAATAACACCATATCCTATTGCATGACCAACAGAAGCAGAATCAGTTTTCTTTTAATATAACTGAATATTAAAGATTAAATATAAAAAGTAGCACTGATTTTCCTCTAATGCAATTGAATATTAAAGATTCATATTAATAACACTTATCTTCTCTAAAATGTTTCTCATATTTAAAGTATTTCACAAATATTAATTCTGAAAAATCATTAATAGTGTCAGTCCAAGACTGATTAATATTCATGTTTCAAATATAGTCTATATCTAAAATGCTTTGTATATCTGAAAACAGAAGATTTTACAAAAATTCTGATGAATTGTTAATTCTAGCTAACAAAGACACAAAATATAACACTTTTTGTCTTGTATTTATAGAAGATTATAATCACTGGAATAATAACAGGGAAGTGGTGCCATTTTGCCAACTGGACTGAGAGCCATTCTGCCCCCTAGGAAATTAAAATTAAAAAAAAATTCTATATAAATACAGAATTATTTAAAATAGAAGTAAAGGATAACAGAGGGAAATTATGTTTTATCAGTGAAACGAGGCAGGAAGGTAGTTGGTGAACAGTTACCCGAGAAGAGGAAGAGCCAGCCTGCAGTAGCAGTATGCTCCAGGTCAGCCTGAGGTATATCACCCAATGTCATGCCTTGATTGTTACTTCACCTATCTCAGTGTACATATCCTGAGAATAGACGTGCTAGTTTATTACAAGTCTCTGAACTTGAAGAGAGGACACAATAATTATGATAAAAGATGATTTCTTGAAAGAAACAAATACAATGAAATACTATACAGTTACTTCTTTAGATTATCTTTCACCTCTGAAATCTCAGCTGGAGATAGGATCTTGAAAACTCTAGCATGATGACAATATTTCAGAACAAAAATCACAAGTCTTAAAATGAGTATATCTTACAGAAACTTATGTCATAGCTTATCATCTCATTTTTCCTTCCTATAAAATTGAGATGATTTAAAAGTACATTTTCAGTATAACCTGTTGCAAAGTGAGAGCTCTGTCGTTCACATACCTGTATCTATGTGCATCAGACTGCTGAAGTTTTACTGGCTTTCCCTAAAGCCAATCTTTTGTAATTTCTGTGACATTAAATTAAAATATACCATTGTATGTAGCTACTTCTCTGTTATGTTAAAATAGCATTGAAGTGAAACTTGAGTCAAAATAAATATTATGGTTCAGATAACTAACAGTTGGATCATATTTGAGTCATCTGAGGATAAACTATTACAAAATTTTTAGTTTTGAAATGAAAAAAATAAGTTGTTGTAAACCTTAATGCAGTTTTTAAAACTTTCTAGAAAAGATTTGAGTCTGGAAGATGAAGTCCAATCCATGGGAAGAAATTAATTGCATGTGTTTACAAAATAAGTAGGTCAAATAAGAATCCAGATGATACCAAAAGACATTGTAAAATTATTCTATTATTTGAGTAAATACACACATCCCTTGATATTTTTGAGATGCTTACAAACTGAAATGTCTTAGATTTATGAATTTCAACCTCTCCAAATATATAGTCTTTGTTTTAAAACCCAGTAAATATAAGAGTTGAAATGGAAAGCACATAATCACAGTGAAACCTTCATGTCCACAAAATTTAGACATTCTCAACTAGAAGAGCATATATCTTTTTAATACACTCCTAAGATGATAAGATAAAGCAATTTCTGGATTATTTATTTTAAAAAGATAAGCTACAAGCATTCTGAAATAACATTTTCACATATAATGTGGATCAGGAAAACAATGAGGTAGTGCTCACGACAAATAACACTGACAGACAAATCTAAACTTCCTATTTGACATTTAATAACAATAATAATAATAATAATGAAATCTTCTAACCACCTTAGTAACATGGGAATGCTGACAATAAAGCATTGAGAATCAAGTTCAGCAATCACTCATTATTGGCTTACCACAGACAATGCACTATGCTCAGCACTTAAAGGAGGCAAAACCAAACAAGACCTCACTTTCTCAGATATATTATGATTGGAGCAGACGCCAAAACTGGCACTAAGTACTAAGCCCATTTACTTCCACGGTCTTTTCCAGCTCAAATGTTTCCAGTCTCCCGGCAATATTCACTTACAGGATGTTGTTGTTGTTTTTCTGGGAAAAGGACTTTCCCCACCCTTGTTTTTCTGTCTCATCTTATTCTTATTTTTAATTTATACCATCTTGCTGTATTTTACATGCTCTAAGTTGTCTTAAGACCATTCTGGAATGCAGCAGGGTATAAAGAAACAAATAGAAAACAAACACAGAAGAAAATCAAGTCAAGATATCCAGGACACACTTGAATGTCAAATTTTAAATGTCCAACTTTTCTTTCTCAGCTGGCATACTGGCCTTGAAGTTAGAATATCTAGATTTTAATGCTATCTCACTACTATAAAATTTTAGGCATGATTCTGATCCTCACTAGGTCTTGCTTTTATCATCTGTAAGTAAAGGAAAACAGCCATGTCACAAGATTTTGTTTGTATATTACAGGATAGTTGGTATGCAAAGGTGCTCAACAAAAACCAACTTTACGTCCTCCCTTTACAAACTCATTACTTATTGATTATTTATTTACTGCACTAATATTGCAGTGAAATCTCAGTCAACAGTATGTCATGCCATGTTAGCAAAAACAGAATAAGTGGAAAACCAGCACACGATAAAACAATACAGAAAACCAAATAAAATTAAGATAAAAATTCATTTAAAATCCTGCCCACACTTTATGATTGAGCAGGATTATAATTACTACACCAACCTCAAATACTTTGCAGAATGAAACAGAGACTTTATTTAAGGGGAAAAAATGGTCCATTATTTCTCCTAAATTTCTGCTTCTTAGGGTACATATATGACCCCCAGAGTGTACATAAGAAACCAAAGGATGACCATTTTCTTGCAGTACTGATTTGAAAAATTGTCAATGTTCTTATATAAAATATTATAACTAGACAACAAAATAGAATTCAAGATTCCCTTGAATTTAGGGGTAGTTTCCTCTCAAGGGGGAACCTTGAGAGATCAATGACAACTTTCAATTGTGAAGTGCTTTTTCAGTTAATTCTCCCTAAGTTGATCTATATATTTAAAACAATATCTATTAAAATCTCAGCAGGATTTTTGTTGAAATTGACAGGCTGAATCTAAAATATGCATTAAAATTCAAATGACTTAGAATATCCAAAACAATTTTTTAAAGGAAATAAAAAGTTGGAGTGCATACACAGTCTGGCTTCAAAACTTGATATAAAGTGGCAGTTATTAAAAGAATGGCACTGGTATATTCATGAAGATCACTAAAACAGGTAAGGAAGTACAAAAATATGCCCTTAATATGTGCCTATTATATGGCCAACTGATTTTTGACAATAGAAGCAAGAAAATTTAAGCATAAAAGATGGTCTTTTCCACTAACGAATCCTTCATACCACATAATTAACACAGAATGTATCAAACAAAATTTGTTAGCTAAAACTATAAAACTTTAAAAATACAGAAATAATAGAAAATCTTTGTGATCTTAAATTAGGCAACAACTTCTTAGACATAACACCAAAACTGCAATCCATAAGGTAAAATATAATTAAATGGGGCTCAATCAAAATTAAAATGTTTTACTCCTCAAAACACCATTAAAGATATCACAAATTAGGACAAAAATTTTGGAAATCATGTATCTGGTAAGGAATCTTATATCCAGAATACATATAAAGAACTCTTACAACTCAACAATGAAAAGTCAAATGACCCAATCAAAAACATGGGCAAGAGGCTGAGTAGACAATTCACCAAAGAAGACATACTAATGGCCACAGGAATATCATTAAAGAAATGCAAATTAAAACCACAATGAGATACCTTTATATGCCCACTAGAATGGATTTATCAAAAGAACCAAAATACCAGAAGTTGGAAAGGACAAGGAAAAATGAATACTTACACTTTTCTGGTGGAGATGTAAAAAACAAAACAAACATTTTTGAAAAAAATTTCCATTTAGTAGTTTCATAGTAGATATACATAAACTTACTATTGAAGCATTTATACTTCTAGAAAACTGTATAAGAGAACGAAAAGATACGTCACACAAAGACATATATACAGATGTTCATAGCAGTATTACTTAGAATAGCCAAAAAACAAAAGGCAAACCAAATATGGGGAACTGGTAATCAAAATTTGATCCATACAATGGAATGCGAGGATGCACGCTAAGTTGCTTTAGTCATGTCTGACTCTTGTGACCCTAAAGAGTGTAGCCCACAGGCTTCCCTGTCCATCAGATGCTCCAGGCAAGAATACGGGAGAGGGTTGCCATGCCCTCTTCCAGGAGATCTTCCTGACCCAGGGATGGAATCTGCATCTCTTATGTCTCCTGCATTGGCAGATTTTATTTATTTATTTATTTATTTATTTTACCACTAGCAGCAGGGGGAAGCCCATACAATGAAATACTTTCCCATAAAAGAAAAAAGTCTAAACATGCTACAGCATTGAAGAGTCTCAAAAGTATTATATTAACTGAAAGAAGAAATAAAACATTATATATTATAATATTATTAAGATTATATTCATAAAAGTTTTCTAGGAAAGGCAAATCTGTGAACACAGAATGAAGATCAGCAGTTGCATACGATGGGTGTGGTAGCAGGGCTTAACTACAAATAAGCATGAGAGAGTTTTGAGGGGTAAGAACAGAGTTACAGAACTGAATATGATGATGATTACACAACTTTAAATATACTAAAATCACTGAACTCAGTTACAATGAGGAGGTTTTATAATATGAAAGTTATACCTCATAAAACTGTTAAAATTAACATAACATTGTAAATCAATTATACTTCAACTTTTAAAAATTTAAAAATAACAACAAATGAATATGTAAGGTTTTAAGCTAAAGCCATAGATTATTTTTGCAATGACTAATCAATAAATTATTAGTTTGAGATGTTTTACTCAAATAGTAGACATATAGTAGAAATATAACTATTTTCAACTTTTTGATGTTTTCTAACATATGATATAGGTATACATATGTAATATGCCTTTCAAAGAACAACTAAGACTAGTGGGTTTTAATTAGAACAAGTAAACTAAACTATAAGAATACAAATACAAACCAGTGCACTAAGAGCTCTCTAAAAAATAAGAGCCAAAGTTTTCAAAAAAATAAAAGTTGTCAACAATTAACAGGATGCTCCATGAGTCACCCTATTTTTTGTTTCTATTTAAAATAGTTAATTGACCAACTATTTAGTCTTGTTCAGATTCAGTTCCTACATGGAATGGAAATGAATAATAAGTTAGATGTAACCTCCAAGATTCCTTTCCTTTTTAGGATACTGTTACTATTTTTATTTCTGCCAATGAACTGATACATTAAAAAGGAAAGTGGCCTTGAGAAATATGGCTCTCAAACAAAATTACAGTGGCTGATGACCCAAATATATCATGGATCTGGAAGTGAAGTTGTCAAGGTTCTGGATGAATACACTGAGACTTCCCCTAGCAGCTACTAGAGATGCTTACTCTAATTGTAACAGCAAAAAGGGTCATCTTATAGCCGGTAATAAACTGTCTTTTGATCTGATAAGCTTTGGAGTATGTGCATGCGTGCTCAGCTGCTTTAGCCAAATCTGACTCTTTGTGACCCCATGGACTGCAGCCTGTGAGGCTCCTCTGCCCATGATATTTTCCCTTCAACAATACTGGAGTGAGTTACCACACCCTCCTCCAGGGGATCTGCCCGACTCAGGGATCGAATGTGCATCTCTTATATCTCCTGCACAGCAGGCATTCTTTACCACTGAGCCACCGGGGAAGCCCACAAACCTTGGGGTATATATATTCAAAAACATTATCAAACATATATATATATATATTTTAATTTAAGGAGGTAAGTTACTGATATAAAAAGACTATTCATTTCTTAACAAAAATAACATTTCAACAAGAGAAAAATGATTAGAATTATAGCAGTATCATGGTATGCTATAAGTAATAGCTGTTATCAAAATAAATCTCCTCTTACCTTGAAAAACATCTGACCTGAGCTCAAGTAAAACTATGATTTCAGAAATTATTTCTGCAGTAACCTACATGCCCTGTAGTGGAGAGGTGATGGAGGAGCAGAGGATATATCACTATCAACTACAACAAACAAACAAACAAAAAATATATAATGTTATAGACAATTGTGCTTACAATTTCAGTGAAATTTCTGAGACTATAGCTTTTTGAGAATTAAAACTTTGGAATTTTAATAAAGCAATACTTAAATAAACCACTGAAACAAATACTCTTACTGTGGCATTTTTTGACATTTTGTTCAAAACCAGAGAATACTATACACGTGTGTGCATGTGTATATGTGCATGCACATATATTTTAGGTTTATAGTTTTCTAACTTCAAATTTTGTATTAATTAGGTGGTTTTACTCTTTCATTAGATTAGCCATTAAACATGGCAGGAAAATATAATGAAACTGGACAGCAAATTACAGCAATTGGCTTGGTCTTGGTTATCTGTGAGCTTACTATGTGTTTCCTGTGTGTTCAACTACCTTTTTTAAAAAAAGAAAAAAACAAGATGATCACCTCAATAGACAAAGGAAAAGCATTTGATAAAAACACTCAGAAAACTAGGAAGGGAAGAAACCTTCCTGGACCCAATAATGAGCACCAACAAAACAAAACACATCTAAAATCATATTTAGTGGTGAAAGATCAAATGCTCTCCCTTTAAGGTCAGAAGGAAGAAAAGATTATCAGTTGTTATAATATCTATTTAACACTGTACTGGAGAACTAGCTAGGACAGTTCCATGAAAACAACAAAAGGTATCAAGATTTTAGAAGAGAAATATTAAATGCATCTGATTTTGTGAACAAAAATTGTGTATATAGGTTATCTCAAACAATCCACACAAAAAATCTAGAACTAAAAAAATGAATTCAGCAAAGTAGCAGGACATGAAATGGATATACAAAAGTGAATTGTATACTAGCAATGAACGATGTGAAAATAAAATTGAGGAAAAATCAATTTACAATGGCACCCAAAAGAATAAAATGTTCCAAAATAAGCTAACCAAAATAAATGTAGAGTTTATACTAAATGAAAATTAGTAAATATCACTGAAAAAAATCACAGACTTGACTAAAAGGAAAGACTTCCAATGTTCACAGATGTGAAAACTTAACAGAAAGACAGCAATGCTAACAAAATCAATCTATAGAATCAACACAATCCTTATTAGAGTCCCAGCTTCTTGTTTCTGAAGAAACTGACCAGTTGATCCTAAAATTCATATGGACATGCCAAAACAATATTGAAAAAGAATAAAGTTAGAAGACTCACACTTCCTAATTTCAAAACTTACTATAAATCTAGATAATCAAGACAATGCAGAACCAACAGAAGGACAGACATACAAACTAATGGAATAAAACTGAGAGTACAGAAATCAACACATTGCTGCTTGATTGATTTTTAGCAAGGGAAGACAATTCAAAAGTAGAATTTTCTTTTTTAAAGATTTATTTGTTTTTATTTATTTTTGACTGCACTGAGTCTTCATTGTTGTGGGCTTTCTCTAATTGCGGCAAGCGGGGGCTACTCTCTGTTGCAGTACACAGGCTTCTCAGTGCAGCGGCTTCTCTTGTTGAGGAGTGTGGGGAAAGGAGTACGTCAAGGCTGTATATTGTCACCCTGCTTATTTAACTTATATGCAGAGTACATCATGAGAAACACTGGGCTGGAAGAAGCACAAGCTGGAATCAAGATTGCTGGGAGAAATGTCAATAACCTCAGATATGCAGATGACACCATCCTAATGGCAGAAAGCAAAGAAGAACTAAAGAGCCTCTTGATGAAAGTGAAAGAGAAGAGTGAAAAATTTGACTTAAAGCTCAACAATCAGAAAACTAAGATCATGGCATCCTGTCCCATCACTTCATGGGAAATAGATGGGGAAACAGTGGAAACAGTGACAGACTTTATTGGGGGGGGGTGCTCCAAAATCACTGCAGATGGTGACTTCAGCCATGAAATTAAAAGACGCTTATTCCTTGGAAGAAAAGTTATGACCAACTTAGACAGCATATTAAAAAGCAGAGACATTACTTTGTCAACAAAGGTCAGTCCAGTCAAGACTATGATTTTTCCAGTAGTCATGTATGGATGTGAGAGTTGGACTGTAAAGAAAGCTGAGTGCCGAAGAATTGATGCTTTTGAACTGTGGTGTTGGAGAAGACTCTTGAGAGTCCCTTGGACAGCTAGAGAGCAAACCAGTCCATCCTAAAGATCAGTCCTGAATATTCTTTGGAAGGACTGATGCTGGAGCTGAAACTCCAATGCTTTGGCCACCTGATACAAAGAACTGACTCATTTGAAAAGATCCTGATGCTGGGAAAGTTAGAAGATGGGAGGAGAAGGGGATGACAGAGGATGAGATGGTTGGATGGCACCACCAACTCTATGGACATGAGTTCTGGTAAACTCCAGGAGTTGATGATGGACAGGGAGGCTTGGTGTGCTGCAGTTCATGGGGTCGCAAATGACTGAGTGACTGAACTGAACTGATGGGCTGTAAGCACATAGGCTTCAGTAGTTGTGGCACATAAGCTTAGTTATCATGCAGCACGTGGGATGTTTCCAGACCAGGGATCGAATTCCTGTCCCCTGCATCGGCAGGTGTATTCTTAACCATGGACCATTAGGGAAGCCCCAAGAATAGTATTTTCAACACAAAGTCCTGGAAATACTGTATAGCTATATGTGAAAGAATGAACTTGGACCCCTATCTCACGAGATAAATAAAAACTAAATCAAATTGAATCACAGACCTAAACATAACAGCTAAAACTACAAAATTCTCAGAAGAACACATCTTTGTGATCCTCCATTAGGCCATGATTTCTTAGATGTGGCATCAAAAGCACAAGTGACATAAGAAAAACACAGATAAACTGGACTTTGTCAAAATTTTAAATGTTGTGCTTCAGAGGACATTATAAAGAAATTGAAAAGACAATTCATAAAAATGGAGAAAACATTTGCACATCATATACCTGATAAGAGACTAGTATCTAGAATGTCTAAACGTAAGACCAGAAACTATAAAACTCCTAGAGGAGAACATAGGCAAAACACTCTCCGACATAAATCACAGCAGGATCCTCAATGATCCGCCTCCCAGAATACTGGAAATAAAAGCAAATATAAACAAATGGGATCTAATTAAAATTAAAAGCTTCTGCACAACAAAGGAAACTATAAGCAAGGTGAAAAGACAACCCTCTGAATGGGAGAAAATAATAGCAAATGAAGCAACTGACAAACAACTAATCTCAAAAATATACAAGCAACTTATACAGCTCAATTCCAGAAAAATAAACGACCCAATCAAAAAATGGGCCAAAGAACTAAATAGACATTTCTCCAAAGAAGACATACGGATGGCTAACAAACACATGAAAAGATGCTCAACGTCACTCATTATCAGAGAAATGCAAATCAAGAC
>SJYX01005964.1:180057-214559 GCA_006410675.1 Oreotragus oreotragus | reverse complement strand
AAAAAAAAAAAAACTGAAGGAAAAATCCAAGATGCATAACCTTTAAATTATGTAATTTAAATGAAGTCAGAAAAAATGTGGGGCTAAAATATAAAACATAAAAACTTTGTTTCACAGTTCCTTGACACATGACACCAGTTCTGAAATTCCTACTTTGTACTAGCAAATACAAACATGTCTATCAATATTGGTATTAACTAAATTGTTCCACATTTTGGATTTTACAGAATTCTGAGATCTATAAATGTAGCTTTTGAAAAAAAAGATAACAGTTTAATAAATAATGTATTTGTTTACAGTGTTTCCTGTCCTCCTAATTCACCATGTGGGAATTCTCAGACATCTCAGTACAATGTGTTCTCCAATTATACTCAGTACAGCGGACATCATAGTGTGTTCAGAGTAACTTTGGGTAAATTGCTTAAGAGGTCAGACATTACCTGTGTCAGGATCAAAACTCAGAGACATACAGAGATGGTTTTAAGAAAGTCTTAAAAGGGTTACAAGTTGAGTAGAGTTCTTTAAGCAGCATTCTACCAGAAATCTCTCCCTCAAGTACCTATTTGCTCATTCACACTTATGCTAGTTATCGATCAATTTATCATTAACAAATTTCACTCGAAGGTATCATTCCCAAAGCTATTTGGTGATGCTTACTTGCTATAACCAACCTAGACATCATATTAAAAAGCAGAGACATTACTTTGCTGACAAAGGTCCATCTAGTCAAAGCTATGGCTTATCCAGTAGTCATATATGGACATGAGAGTTGGACTATAAAGAAAGCTGGGCACCGAAGAATTGATCCTTTTGAACTGTGGTGTTGGAGAAGACTCTTCAGAGTTCCTNCAACCTAGACATCATATTAAAAAGCAGAGACATTACTTTGCTGACAAAGGTCCATCTAGTCAAAGCTATGGCTTATCCAGTAGTCATATATGGACATGAGAGTTGGACTATAAAGAAAGCTGGGCACCGAAGAATTGATCCTTTTGAACTGTGGTGTTGGAGAAGACTCTTCAGAGTTCCTTGGACTGCAAGGAGCTCAAACCAGTTAATCTTAAAGGAAATAAGCCATGAATATTCATTGGAAGGACTGACGCTGAAGCTGAAATCCCAATATTTGGCCACCTGATGCAAAGAATTGAGTCATTAGAAAAGACCGTGATGCTGGGAAAGATTGAAGGCAGGAGGAAAAGGGGATGACAGAGGATGAGATGGTTGGATGGCATCATTGATTCAATGGACATGAGTTTGAGCAAGCTCCAGGAGTTGGTAATGGACAGGGAGGCCTGGTGTGCTGTAGTCCATGGGGTCACAAAGAGTTGGACACGAACTGAACTGAACTGAACTAAACTAAACTTTCAAGTCAGGGCTTCCCTGATGGCTCAGCAGGTAAAGAATCGACCTGCAAAGCAGCGGTAACAGGAGACTTGAGTTTGATTCCTGGGTCCAGAAGATACCCTGGAGGAGGGCACAGCAACCCACTCCAGTATTCTTGCCTGAAGAATCCCATGGACAGAGGGGCCTGGCAGGGTTGCAAAGAGTTGGACACAACTGAAGTGACTGAAAATGCATGCATGCACTTTCAAGTCAATGGAACTAAGATTAACTGAAGGCTAACTCTGTGTTTATGGGACTAACTAGATGATAAAATTTGCAGTCTAATGTAAAAGAAGACTTATAATTTTAGCCTTTTATTTATAAGGCAGAACATGTTTTAAATGACATATATTCTAGTTGCCTTAGACTTAAAAAAAGTTTTACAAGAGTAGATTATAATGTGTCACATTTATCCTTCACCCCATTTAGGCAACAGCTGTGTTGAATGTACAATCTGTTTTAACAATTCCTATAATCTTCTGAGGTATTTTGAGTTGGTATATTTCTAAGTGTCTTTTACATCCACACTGTACAACTTTCTTAAAATTTAAGAACCAGGTTTTATGGTCCTTCTCTTAATTTTCCTCTTGCTTTTCTCAACCTGTGCCAAAATCCTTATTGGATCTCAATTCAGACATTCAACACAGTAGTTACCCTTCCTTACAGTAGTATTTTCCTTACTGTGATAACCATAGCAAGTAAGGCCAAGCAAAGACATTACTCTGTCTGTGAATCAATGTGCTCTATACACACTTCTGTTATTTGCTCCATTTCTAAAGTGTTCACAAAGTTAAGAGGGAATTGAATCTTTTCTTATTAATAGTATAGGTAATACATATGCGATTGATCAGCATTTATCTATTCATTCATTTACATATATATTTTATATTATTTTCATATCATTTCAAAATTAGAAGGATTACATATTTTAAATGTAGCTGTGTCCGACTCTTTGCCACTCCATAGACTGTAGCCCACCAGGCTTCTCTGTCCGTGGGGATTCTCCAGGCAGGAATACTGGAGTGGGTTGCCATGCCTGCCTCCAGGGGATCTTCCTAACCCAGGTATTGAACCCAGGTCACCCGCATTGCAGGTGGCTTCTTTACTGTCTGAGCCACCAGGAAAGCCCATAATTAGAAGGATTACATATTTTAAATGTAGAATTGACTCTGAATATTAAAGGATGCCGTGACGATTAATTTTGTGTCAGCTTTGCTAGGCCGTGTGCGTTAGTCACTCAATGGTGTTTGACTGTTTGAGAGCCCATGTGATGTAACCCACCAGGCTCCTCTGTCCATGGAATTCTCCAGGCAAGAATATGTGAATGGGTAGCCATTCCCTTCTCAGGAGTATCTGCCCAACCCAGGGACTAAACTCAAGTCTCTTGCACTGCAGACAGATTCTTCACCATCTGAGCTGCCAGAGAAGCCATTGCTATTGCATGGAACTCAGATATTTGGTCACACACCAGTCTAGATGCCACTATGGGGGAAATTTTTATGTGAGATTAACATTTGAGGAAAGCAGATTACTCTTCATAATATGGTGGGCCTTGTCCCCTTTACTGAAAGGCTTAAGAGAAAAGAGAGCTCCCTCAAGGAAGAGAGAAATCTGTATCCAAAATGCCTTTGACTCAAGCAACAATACCAACTCCAGCCTCAAATACTGCCCCACAAATTTCAGACTTTCCAGACCCTAATTTCTTAAAATCAGTCTCTATCTGTCTCTCTCTCTCCATACATAGAAACATACACATCCTATTAGTTCTGTTTCTCTGGAGAACTCTACTAAGTGACCTTCAGCATTATTTCCAAGCCAAGGTTGGGGTGTTCTAGACGGATGCACTAGAGGGGCTTCTGTATCAGAAAGATACCTAACATAGTTAGGTAACGATGTTCCCATAGTCTGGATGATTCCTATGATCACTTTCAATGCTTCATGATTGCTAGTGACCTGTTCTTTCTAATCAGTACAGTCTTTGGATGTCACACAGCTTATTGTTCAAATGAGTCTATAGCTGAAACATACTGGAATAGGAAATGGCAACCCACTCTAGTATTCTTGCCTGGAAAATTCCATGGACAGAGAAGCCTGGCAGGCTACACTCCACGGGGTTACAAACAGTCGGACATGGCTAAGCACATACACATACTTAGCTGAAACATAGACAACTGACAAAAAATACTGATCAAAAATTATAATGACCTTTATTACCGTTACGGAGCTTCCCTGATAGCTCAGTTGGTAAAGAATCAGCCTGCAATACAGGAGGCCCCAGTCTGATTCCTGGGTTGGGAAGATCTCTGGAAAAAGGATAGGTGACTCATTCCAGTATTCTTGGGCTTCTGCTGTGGTTCAGCTGGTAAAGAATCCACTGCAATGTGGGAGACCTGGATTTGATCTCTGGGTTGGGAGGATCCCTTGGAGAAGGGTAGGGCTACCCACTCCAGTATTCTGGCCTGAAGAATTCCATGGACTGTATAGTTTATGGGGTCGCAAAGAGTTAGACACAACTGAGTGACTTTCACTTTATTACACTTACACTGTGGGGTAACCTATACACCAAGGAAATGGCAACCCACTCTAGTATTCTTGCCTGGAAAATTCCATGGACAGAGAAGCCTGGCAGGCTACACTCCACGGGGTTACAAACAGTCGGACATGGCTAAGCACATACACATACTTAGCTGAAACATAGACAACTGACAAAAAATACTGATCAAAAATTATAATGACCTTTATTACCGTTACGGAGCTTCCCTGATAGCTCAGTTGGTAAAGAATCAGCCTGCAATACAGGAGGCCCCAGTCTGATTCCTGGGTTGGGAAGATCTCTGGAAAAAGGATAGGTGACTCATTCCAGTATTCTTGGGCTTCTGCTGTGGTTCAGCTGGTAAAGAATCCACTGCAATGTGGGAGACCTGGATTTGATCTCTGGGTTGGGAGGATCCCTTGGAGAAGGGTAGGGCTACCCACTCCAGTATTCTGGCCTGAAGAATTCCATGGACTGTATAGTTTATGGGGTCGCAAAGAGTTAGACACAACTGAGTGACTTTCACTTTATTACACTTACACTGTGGGGTAACCTATACACCACTCTTTCACATATCTATTATACTTGAATTTCCCAACAATCCATGACACATGCAGCTTATATTTTTATTATAATTTCAAACAAAGAAATCACGATTTAAAAAATACACACTTACTTAGGGAAACAATTAGGACTAGACTCTGCAAGACTTTTTACTTTAGCAACCCCTCTTATTTAAGAAATCAATCTATGCAAATTGGACTGCTAAGGATTGAATTGTGTCCTCCCAAAATTCATGTGTTGAGGCCTTAATCCCCAGTGTGACAGTATTTGGATATTGGGCCTTTGGAAGGTAATTAGGTTACATGAGGCCATGAAAATGAAGACCTCATGATGGGATCAGTGCCCCTTTAAGAGCTAACGCTCTCTCTCATCCACCACATGAAGACACAGTGAGAAGACAATTCAGGAAGAAAGTTCTACTAATTAGAACTCTGATATGCTAGCACCCTGATCTTGGACCTCCAACTTCCAGAACTGTGAGAAATAAACCTCTATTGTTTAAGCCACATAAACATGGGAATACCAGACCACCTGACCTGCCTCTTGAGAAACCTGTATGCAGGTCAGGAAGCAACAGTTAGAACTGGACATGGAACAACAGACTGGTTCCAAATAGGAAAAGGAGTACATCAAGGCTGTATATTGTCACCCTGCTTATTTAACTTCTATGCAGAGTACATCATGAGAAATGCTGGGCTGGAAGAAGCACAAGCTGGAATCAAGATTGCTGGGAGAAATATCAATCACCTCAGATACCCAGATGACAGCACCCTTATGGCAGAAGTGAAAAAGACTCTTGATGAAAGTGAAAGAGGAGAGTGAGAAAGTTGGCTTAAAGCTCAACATTCAGAAAACTAAGATCATGGCATCTAGTCCCATCACTTCATAGGAAATAGATGGGGAAACAGTAACAGACTTTATTTTGGGGGGCTCCAAAATCACTGCAGATGGTGANTTGGCTTAAAGCTCAACATTCAGAAAACTAAGATCATGGCATCTAGTCCCATCACTTCATAGGAAATAGATGGGGAAACAGTAACAGACTTTATTTTGGGGGGCTCCAAAATCACTGCAGATGGTGATTGCAGCCATGAAATTAAAAGACACTTACTCCTTGGGGGGAAAGTTATGACCAACATAGATAGCATATTGAAAAGCAGAGACATTACTTCGCCAACAAAGGTCTGTCTAGTTAAGGCTACGGTTTTTCCTGTGGTCATGTATGGGATGTGAGACTTGGACTGTGAAGAAGGCTGAGCGCCGAAGAATTGATGCTTTTGAACTGTGGTATTGGAGAAGACTCTTGAGAGTCCCTTGGACTGCAAGGAGATCCAACCAGTCCATTGTAAAGGAGATCAGTCCTGGGTGTTCTTTGGAAGGACTGATGCTGAAGCTGAAACTTCAATACTTTGGCCACCTCATGCGAAAAGCTGACTCACTGGAAAAGACTCTGATGCTGGAGGGGACTGGGGACAGGAGGAGAAGGGGATGATAGAGCATGAGATGGCTGGATGTCATGACCAACTCGATGGAAATGAGTTTGGGTGAACTGTGGGAGTTGGTGATGGACAGGGAGGCCTGGCGTGCTGCAGTTCAAGGGGTTGCAAAGAGTCGGACACGACTGAGCAACTGAACTGAACTGAACTGAAGCCACATAATCTATGGCAGCCAGTGCTAACTAATTACAGAGTTACAAATTCTGGGTGTTACTGAATACTACAACCAATTTAAAGATTATATATTATGAAAATGTATCTTAAGAAACAGATGAAATAATACTAATGAAAGAGAAAAATCATATAAACAAGTGGGAGTCAGACATGAGGCTACACCATAATCCCTTACAAAGTTTTCTAAAGTATATATTGCCAACCCCACACCCACAGTGTGTTATTCAACAAGTCTGGGTTGTGGTCCCAAATTTTGCACTTCTAAAAACAGTTCCCAGGTGGCAGTGGTACTGAATCATATTTTGTAAATGACTGGTATAGGGTGATACAAGATGTAAATCAGAATCTATTTAGAGCATTAGTGCTACAGAAATACAAGTCCATGTGCCTGACTTGCAGTGAGCCCAAACAATACCAAAACATCAGAGTTTGGAAGAGAGAAAGGTTTACTGAGCATCATGCAAAGACATGGATGGCTCATACCTTAAAAAACCCCATAACTCCCTGAAAGCTTTCAGCAAAGCCCTTTTCTAGGAAAGGTGAGTGTGGGGTGAGGTTAGTTATTGCAAACTTTTGGATGTTAGATCCTTTGTTACTGAAGTCAGGTCATAGGTAATGATGTTCTGTAAATCTCTTACCAAACGAATGAATGATATTCTCCACTCTAACAAGAAAGGGCCAGGTCCCCAGGCACAGTTTTCACCCTCTAAAGTCCAGTCCTGGCAGATCTCAGCTGGCAGCTCCTTCAGGGCGAAATCCCCTGACCCTACCCAGCTTGTCATTGCTGAGGGAGCCAGGACCCAGCCTGCCCTCCGGCTTCTCAGGCCACCCAGAAGCCAGGGGCCAGGTCCCACAAGACTGCATCCTGTGCAGACTGCCGATGCAACGAGGTCACAGAGGCTGTGATGGGGGAGTTCATCACCATCTCAAAACCTGAGCCCCGCCAGTGGGTCGCCTCGGTCAGGGCTCTGGAGCCCTGCAGGACACAGCCCCCAAACCTGTTCCCTGGGTTCCCTCAGCTTCCCCACTGGCCCAAGGCCCGGTGAGCTAAAGGCTCTCTGGGAAAAGGCAAGGTCCACCTCTTACCTCACTCTCCACCATTGGTTCGCTCAGAGGACCACCATTCCCTGGGCTATTAACTGAACAGGGCCACCAATGGTCCCTCAGTGACAAGTGCTTACTTGGGGCCCCAGTGAGGTGCTGACCAATGGCTGAGCATGAGCTCAGTCACTCAGTGACAGTTGCTCAAATGGGGAGGAGCCCACTGCTGCACCCAGTGATCTTGCTGTCAGTTTTCTTAAGGTAACCTCACATAACTTGATGGTCTTGCAGTAAATTTTCTTAAGGTAACCTCACATAACTTCACGGTAACAGCTGCTTAGTGCGGGGTAACCAATGGCCACGTGCTAAGGGCTGTGTACAGCCACACTCTATAATACTAAGAGTGCATTTTAAATACACACATATACACAAAACACCAAACTCCAAGATTTGAAACCTGGATATCTTGGATAGGGCAGGTTTTCAAAAAGAAGTTTCAAAAATGTCTCCAATTTGTTTAATGATCACCAGGTTTGGGAAATTAACAGCCTAAGAGTATCAAACTAGAAAAAAATTCATTTCTTTAATTATCTACAACAGGAAAACTAGGTAAAGACATTATTTAGTAAAAGATTCTTTCAAAATTTTCTTAATATGAATTACAAAATTACAATGCCACTGACAATACCAAGTTTTTATTTATAAAGTACACTGTCAGAAAATAGTTTGTTATTTTGAATATATTTGATATTTGTCATTAAAATCCTATGGACATTACTCATTGATTTAAGCCCTTTGATCCTGGGCAGGGTAAATCTCCACCAGCCTAAACCTAGCCAGAGGGATATCAACAGATAAAGCCACAATACCATCAAAGAAAGCACAAAATCTTTTTAAAATGATCATCTGACACACACAAAAAACTCTTAACAGTGGTAAGCTTTGGTAGTGTTTGTTTAATGAAATTAATGAATGAAATAATTGTTTAAAATATCAGTTATTTATAATAAATATATATATATAACTTAAAAATACATAAATGACAAATTGATAAAAATTTCACATAAATAGCATGTAGACAAAAATCTATCATAAGCAGTAATACAGAGATGCTTGAGAATGCTATATTTTATCTACTGAAAGAACTACAAGTAAAATCAGCTTGAGCATGGGTCAGGATAATAATCAACAGAATGTATAGAGATATAAGATAAATGTAAAGCCAAATGATCAGTAAAGTAAATCTGAACTGAATACCCAACACCATTTTCTACATGTGAACTAAGGCAGCTGTCACTTGATTTCTCCTGGTCTCTTTCTTCAACTACAGAACATCCCTCAAGAAATTTCTTGCTTGAAGCAGAAACAAATACCCAAGATTTCATGAGTTTCTACCTTTCCTTATAAAACTTATCTGCTTGTCTCCCTCTGTGAAAAGTGAGTACTTCAATCTCTACTTCTTGGTTTCAGTTCTTAGGATGCCTAAGGACAGACTCATAAACCAACAACCAACCCAATTTAGTAGAGTTTGATTAGTGTATTTGCTGCAGATGTTTCTTCAGTTTCAAGAAAATGCATTATGATATTAATATTTAAGAATTAGCATATACTAAACCAACTGTTTAGACTGTTTGGACAGATAAACATTGTGAAAGAATTACAATTTCATGATAATCTTTTTTTATTACGCTCTTGACCTGCACTTATAATAGCATTAAAATGTATTCCATCTAGTCCCAATGATTTAATAAAAGGAAAAATTAATTGTAGTCTAGCTAGAAGCAAATGTTTATGTCTCAAAAACATATTTTGTATGCAGTTAAATGCAGGGTATTAAAAAATGGAAAATGACTGAATTTGCTGTATATAAGCACATCAGTTATTTGGGATTTAATTAAAAAAAAAAGACAAGGAAAAAATGAAGAGAAAATGTGTCATATAAATCTTTCAGTTTCCATACAATAAGTTTGAATAAATAAGTATTGTTGTTGTTTTTTTCTGTGTAATATGGAGGTTTTAATAGTATTCTCTCTCTTTAATTCAATACGTGTAGGCAGAATAGGTTTTCCTTATATATAAAGGAAAACATAAAATTAGAAAGATAAAACAGAAAGAAAAAAAATCAATGAAATAGCACAATGTTAAGAAGTAACGTTTAAGAGGAAATCAAAGGAAGGGAGAGCAGCTAAAAAGACCGAAAGAAAGATAAAGGGCAAAGGATTTAAAAATTAAACAGAAGAGAAAAGATTAAAGAAGAAAAGGCAAAAAGCAATGCAGCAGGATTTAAGAAGCCAGTAAAGAGAAAAGACATGCAGTGATGACAAAGGAATAGCAAGCGCCACAAAAAAGATACTCATAGTAGTGAAAAGAATAGAGAAAGAAACAAAGTAGAGCAGACGTAAATTAATTTTAAACAGAATTTAAGAAAGATACAATGTTAATGGGCTTTCAGTTGTTCCTCCCCCCTCTTCTTGGCTCTGTTATTGATGAAAAGAAAAAAATTAATGTTCAGGCACAGGAGATTTAGAACAGTATGTCCAGTGTACAGAGACGCAGCAGGGTTAGTACAAAATGCACTGCCACTGGCAGGCTCTGTGATGCTGTGTGAAGAACTTACTTTTTCTGTCCCACACTATGCTGCTAAGTCACTTCAGTCGTGTCCGACTCTGTGTGACCCCATAGACGGCAGCCCACCAGGCTCCCCCGTCCCTGGGATTCTCCAGGCAAGAATACTGGAGTGGGTTGTCATTTCCTTCTCCAATGCATGAAAAAGTGAAAGTGAAGTCGCTCAGTCTGCCCGACTGTTAGCGACCCCATGGACTGCAGCCCACCAGGCTACTCCGTCCATTGGACTTTCCAGGCAAGAGAACTGGGGTGGGGCACACTATATCTCACAATTTTCTAATTTACATGTTGAAGTCGCTGCCTTATTTCTGAGGTCCTTTGACTAAAGTTTGTGACTTTATACACAACCCATCATTGTCTCTGATTCTGAAATCACTAACTTATTTTAAGGTGAAATAAAATGTATCATAATGGACAAACTGAATCATAAATACACTCACCTTTAAATAATCAGCCTTTCTCAGCAACAGTAGTGCCACTGAGAGTTTCAAAAATTTGATGGGGGTATTTTTAGTTGTCATAATGATGGGAATAGCTAATATTTAATAGATAAGGATGAGGGATGCTAGATTTTTATAATTTTCTAAGGGATATTCTTTTAGATAAAACATGTTTATAATTAGTTTAGGGTCTGAATGCAAATGGGAAAGAGATGGGAATAACAGACCATCTGACCTGCCTCTTGAGAAATCTGTATGCAGGTCAGGAAGCAACAGTTAGAACTAGACATGGAACAGACTGGTTCCTAAAAGCAAAAGGAGTACATCAAGGCTGTATACTGTCACCCTGCTTATTTAACTTAAATGCAGAGTACATCATAAGAAATGCTGGGCTGGAGGAAACACAAGCTGGAATCAAGATTGCTGGGAGAAATATCAGTAACCTCAGATATGCAGATGACACCACCCTTATGGCAGAAAGTGAAGAACAAAAGAGTCTCTTAAAGAAAGTGAAAGAGGAGAATGAAAAAGTTGGCTTAAAGCTCAACATTCAGAAAACTAAGATCATGGCATCTGGTCCCACCATTTTGTGGCAAATAGATGGAGAAACAGTGAAACAGTGACAGACTTTATTTTCTTGGGCTCCAAAATCACTGAAGAGAAGGCAATGGCACCCCACTCCAGTACTCTTGCCTGGAAAATTCTATGGATGGAGGAGCCTGGTGGGCTGCAGTTCCTGGGGTCGCTGGGAGTTGGACACGACTGAGACTTCACTCATAAAACCTTTACAATGACTTTTTATTTGTGTAAACAATGACAAGCGAAATGCAGAGCACTATTGACTGCCATGTGCATTTCTCTAAAAAATAATCTAGATTACTTGCAAAATGTAAAAACAAGTTAATCTGAGCCACTCTGGAAGACAGTTTGGTAGTTTATTGAAAAGCTAAATATAGGTTTACCCACCAACCCAGACCTTATGCTCTACATTTCACCTAATGAGTCAAAAACTGTATACACACCAAAGCCTGCACGTGAAAGGTTGCTTCAGCTTATGTTTAATTGCAAAAAGTAGGAGGCAACCAATATATCCTTCAATAAGTAAGCACACTGTGATAAATTCATGCAAGGGAAGGTTGCTGTGCCATGCTCTGCTCTGCTCAGTCATATCTGACTCTCTGTGGCCCCATGGACTATAGCCCTCCATCCATGGGAATTCCCAGGCAGGAAAACTGTAGTGGGTTGCCATTTCTTATGCCAGTGGATTTTCCTGATCCAGAGATTGAGCCTGCATCTCCTAGGGCTCTTGCATTGCAATTCTTTACCTAACTGAGCTACCTGGGAAGCCCCACGAGGAAGGTTATTCAACAATATAAAGAAATGAATTATGAAACCAGGAAAAGACATGGAGAAACCTTAAATAAACATTCCTAAGTCAAAGAAGACAGTTTGAAAATGCTACAAATTGCATAATTTCAACTACATGACACTGGAAAAGGTAAAACCATAGACAGTAAGATTAGATGTTGCCAGAGGTCTGAAGGGGAAGGAGAGGGAGAGGAATGAATAGGTGGAACATGGGATTTTTTTTAGGGCAGTGATATTATTCTTTTTTCTTTATTTTCATTCCCCAGCCAAGGATTGAACCCATGCCCCATGCATTGGGAGCACAGAGGAGTCTTAACCACTGGACCAGCAGGGAAGTCTCTGCTACACCCTATGATACTATCCTGGTAGATACAAGACATAATGTATTTGTCAAAATTGACAGAACTGTATAACACAAACAAGCCCTAATGTAAACTCTAGAATTTAGTTAATAATAAAATATCAGTTATCATTCATCAATTGTATCAAATGAACCACACTAATGAAAGATAATAATAATTGGGGGAATTATTTTGATGCCGGGAGGTAATATGGGAACTCTCTGTACTTACTGCTCATTTTTTCTGTAAATCTAAAAATTTTCTGAAAAATAAAGTCCTAAATTTTAAAAAGAAGTTAATAATCAGCTTATATGTTCATAATCCTATGATGGAAATTTGACTGAACTGACACCATATGCCCTCTAAGAATTTGAGCTTAACTGTTTGCCTGCATATGTGCCCCTACATGAAACTTCAGTTTTTATTGCTATCCTCACCTCAAATCACACTATAGGGAGGTGAGGAACTAATAAGCATGGGTGAAGTTAAATACTTTTATTGGGCAACAAGGCAAGGTTTTTCTTCAGATTTTATCATTATTATTTAAGAGTCTTTCTTTCTCTCTTTCCATGTGTAACTGGATACCTCATATATTTCTGTTGAACATGAACTAAGAACTCCCACTTCAAAACAGAATGGAACACGTCTTTTTTCTCTCTATAAACCACAAGAACATGACAGCTAAAGACTTTTCAATAAAGGAATAAACCTACAAGAATAGAAAGTTCAAGAGAAGACAATAGCAACAGCATTTTGGAAGCTGAAAAGCTAACATGTGAGTTATAGTTGATTAAACAAACTTCAAAAAGCTGAATCCTTGGCTAACACTGTGGACAAGCCAAGAAGTTATTTGATCCATAGCATAAGCCCCAAACTAGGTAGCTTGAGGTATCTCTGGAGTAAGACTGAAGACATTTAAGACAGAAGTAGGCTCTCTCGCTTTCCCTCTCCTACTCTACAGAGCCAGACAACATTCCTTCCCATCCCAAACTCATTTTACTATTTAACACCATTTTTTCCTTTGTATTAATTGATTTGCTTGTTTTCTTATATTGTCTGATATCAAGCACATTGTTTTTACATCTTATTTGGAAGAAAGATAGGCAAGGAGTGGGGAGCAGAGGAGGAAGGCAAGGAGAAATAGAAGGGAGGGAAGAAGGAAATCAACAAGACGTGATAGATTCAAAATTGGGATCAAAAGACAGCCTTCTGAATGGGAGAAAATAATAGCAAATGAAGCAACTGACAAACGACTAATCTCAAAAATATACAAGCAACTTATACAGCTCAATTCCAGAAAAATAAACGACCCAATCAAAAAATGGGCCAAAGAACTAAATAGACATTTCTCCAAAGAAGACATACGGATGGCTAACAAACACATGAAAAGATGCTCAATGTCACTCATTATCAGAGAAATGCAAATCAAGACCACAATGAGATACCACTTCACACCAGTCAGAATGGCTGAGATCCAAACGTCTGCAAGCAATAAATGCTGGAGAGGGTGTGGAGAAAAGGGAACCCTCTTACACTGTTGGTGGGAACGCAAACTAGTACAGCCACTATGGAGAACAGGGTGGAGATTCCTTAAGAAATTGCAAATAGAACTGCCTTATGACCCAGCAATCCGACCGCTGGGCATACACACCGAGGAAACCAGAACAGAAAGAGACACAATGTTCATCGCAGCACTGTTTATAATAGCCAGGACATGGAAACAACCTAGATGTCCACCAGCAGATGAATGGATAAGAGAGCTGTGGTACATATACACAATGGAGTATTACTCAGCCATTAAAAAGAATACATTTGAATCAGTTCTAATAAGATGGATGAAACTGGAACCGATTATACAGAGTGAAGTAAGCCAGAAAGAAAAACACCAATACAGTACACTAACACATATAAATGGAATTTAGAAAGATGGTAATGAGGACCCTGTATGCAAGACAGCAAAAGAGACAAAGATGTGTAGAGCAGACTTTTGGACTCCGAGGGAGAGGGAAAGGGAGAGGGTGGGATGATTTGGGAGAATAGCATTGAAATATGTACACTATCATGTAAGAAACGAATCTATGTTCGTTTCAGTCTATGTTCGACGCAGGATGCAGGATGCTTGGGGCTGGTGCATGGGGATGATCCAGAGGGATGATGTGAGGTGGGAGGTGGGAGGGGGGTTCATGTTTGGGAGTTCATGTACACCCGTGGCGGATTCATGTCAATGTATGCCAAATCCAATACAGTACTGTAAAGTAAAATAAAGTAAATAAATAAATAAATAAACAAAATGAATAAAAGACCTAAACAAGAAAGATAGTGCTTTTGAACTGTGGTGCTAGAGAAGACTCTTGAGAGTTCCCTAGACAGCAAGGAGATCAAAACAGTCAGTCCTAAGGGAAATCAACCCTGAATACTCACTGGACGGACTGATGCTGAGTTGAAGTTCCAATACTTTGGCCATTTGATGCAAATAGCCAACTCACTGGAAAAGATCCTGATGCTGGGAAAGACTGAAGGCAGGAGAAGTGGATGACAGGATGAGATAACTGGATGGCATTGCCAATTCAATGTACTTGAACTTGGGCAAACTCCAAGAGATAATAAGGGACAGAGAGGCCTTGTATGCTTCAGTCCATGGTGTCTCAAAGAGATGGGCATGACTTAGCAACAACAACAAAAGTATAAAACTCTTAAAAGAAAATATAAGAGAAAAGTACGATGACAATGAATTCGGCAATGATTTTTGGATATTACACCCAAATCATAGGCAACAAAAGAAAAATTGACAAGTTTGACTTCATTAAAATTAAAAATGCTTTTGCATCAAAAAAAAATATCAGCAAAATGAAAAGGCAATATGGAATGCAAGAAAATATTTGTGAATCATATATCTGATAAGGGATTGATATCCAGAATATACAAAGAACTCCTACAACTCAATGACAACAAAAAATAACCCAATTTTAAAATGGGAAAGGACTTGAATAGACATTTCTCCAAAGAAGACACACAAATGGCCAATAAGCATATGAAAAGATGCTCAACAGCACTAATCATCAGGAAAATGTCAATCAAAACTATGACATACCACTGCACATAAAATTGAAGGCAATTATCAAAAACAAATAGAAATTAACAAATATTGTTGAGAATATGGTCAAGTATGTTATAGAGATAAAATGGAATATTACACAGCCTTAAAAATTCTGACACTTGCTACAACATGGAGGAACCTTGAAGACATTATGCTAAGAGAAATAAGCCAGTCACAATAAGACAAATACTGTATGATTCCACTTATATGAGATACCTAAAGCAGCTAAAGCAACAGTTAGAACTTGACATGGAACAACAGACTGGCTTCAAATAGGAAAAGGAGTACATCAAGGCTGTATATTGTCACCTTGCTTATTTAACTTCTATGCAGAGTACATCATGAGAAATGCTGGACTGGAAGAAACACAAGCTGGAATCAAGATTGCCGGGAGAAATATCAATTACTTCAGATATGCAGATGACACCACCCTTATGGCAGAAAGTGAAGAGGAACTAAAAAGCCTCTTGATGAAAGTGAAAGAGGAGAGTGAAAAAGTTAGCTTAAAGCTCAACATTCAGAAAACGAAGATCATGTCATCCAGTCCCATCACTTCATGGGAAATAGATGGGGAAACAGTGGAAACAGTGTCAGACTTTGTTTCTCTGGGCTCCAAAATCACTGCAGATGGTGACTGCAGCCATGAAATTAAAAGACGCTTACTCCTTGGAAGAAAAGTTATGACCAACCTGGATAGTATATTCAAAAGCAGAGACATTACTTTGCCAACAAAGGTCCGTCTAGTCAAGGCTATGGCTTTTCCTGTGGTCATGTATAGATGTGACAGTTGGACTGTGTAGAGAGCTGAGCACCGAAGAATTGATGCTTTTGAACTGTGGTGCTGGAGAAGACTCCTGAGAGTCCCTTGGACTGCAAGGAGATCCAACCAGTCCATTCTGAAGGAGATCAGCCCTGGGATTTCTTTGGAAGGAATGATGCTAAAGCTGAAACTCCAGTACTTTGGCCACCTCATGCGAAGAGTTTACTCAGTGGACAACACTCTGATGCTCGGAGGGATTGGGGGCAGGAGGAGAAGGGGACGACCGAGGATGAGATGGCTGGATGGCATCACCGACTCACTGGACGTGAGCTTGAGTGAACTCCGGGAGTTGGTGATGGACAGGGAGGCCTGGCGTGATACAATTCATGGCGTCGCAAAAGAGTCAGACATGACTGAGTGACTGAACTGAACTGAAAGCAGCTAAATATATAGAGATAGATGAGAGATAATATTTGTTGATCATGTATCTGATAGTAGAACAGTGGCTACCAAGAGCTAAATGTAGAGTGTAAAATATGAAGTTAGTTTTTAATTGGTAGAGAATTTCACTGGAAATGTTGAAAAATTCTGGAGCTGGATGGTAGTGATAGTTGCACACAATATGTTTGTACTTGATGCCACAGAACTGTATGGTCCAAAAGACTGTTTAAATGGTGAATTTGGTCTGTATACTTTACTACAAAAATTAAAAGGTAATTTTAATAGTATGTGCAATTTTTTAAACTATCTTAATTGATGTATACATGTTGTTGTGAATATTTCCAGAAACATGAATCAGGTTGCTGAACATAACAAATCAAGATTGGAAACTACTTTATAAAGCCATTTATGACTAAAAAGTGAAGTAGTGCCCAAACCAGGTAAAAACAAATCATTTAAATGTGTAGGAGACTCAGTAACAGACAACGTAATCTTGTTAGATTACCCAATTAGGAGAAATCTCTAGAGATCAGTAGTGGCTACCACATTAATAACCATTTTTTTAAAAACAATAGGATATCACATATTAGTTTTCTTGATATTAGTCAAACATAAAAATGAGAATAACAATAATAAAGTATACGTTTATATAAGTAAAAATATATTCTGTCAAACATTCCATCTTTGTTGAGATATGTGCCTAAAGAACAACATTATAATAAGTGGAAGTAATGAACAGACCTGAAGAAGACGTTTGAAAAACATCATAGTAATTTTTTCACTTTATCTTTCTTCCTGAGGATATTTTCTTGTTCTCTTGATATGATTTTCCTCCCTCATTCTAACTCCTGTCTTCCCAATCCTCATTGTCAATAAAAGGCAGAAAGATTTTGTCTGTCAAGTTTGTCAAGGTACATCTTTAGAATATGCAATTGAAAGAAAAGTCATTCATTCATTCAGTCCTTATTTAATACATACTATTAAGGACCTAGTTATGGAAAAGTTTGTTCCGGATACTGTGCTCTAGACAAATATTTTATTTCTGGTCCCATTTTACCCTAAAGAATAAGTCTGGGTTCAGGATGGGGAACATATGTACACCCATGGCTGATTCATGTCAATGTATGGCAAAAAAAACACTGCAATATTGTAAAGTAATTAGCTTCCACTTAAAATAAATAAATTATTAAAAATTAAAAAAACAGAATAAGTCTCTTTACTATTATTAGTCTTGCTTTTCTCCCCCCCTCTTCCAACCATAAGGCCCATTCTTTCAAAAAAAAAAAAGTTTCCAAAATTCCTTCTGATTTACCATTTCTTCCTAATGAATCTGAATCCTGCATGCAAATGCCTAGCACATAGTGTAATAGTTGCTAAATAAGCATGGTGAATGCATCTATTGAATGATTGAAAAGAGGTGATCTTAGGGATAGACTCTCACCATCAAAATGTAGAATGCTAATCGGTCTATCCTGGATTATAAAAAATTTTAACATAGCCAAGTAACTACCCTCAAATCATTTGTGTTAAATTTCAAAGTTCAGTTGAAAACAAAGTCCAATTTATCTTTTATATTTTAAAAAATATCTGCCCCATGTGTTCTTTAAACTCATCTTAATGAGTAAAAAATAACTTGTAACTTATTTTTAACACCAATAAGCAATCGCAGTGCTTGAAATACACTGCATTTGTGTTTGATCACTACGTTATTGATTAATTCAAAAAGCATTCAACAACCTTGTTTACATTTCACATATGTCTAGTAAAGGGAAAATAAGAAGTATACATCTGGTTAATTCCCTGAGTTATAAATTTACAATTAAAATTTGACCAAGTTTCAGACACTTAAGAGCTTAATTGACCGTGTAATTCTGAAATAAGCTACAAGGATTTTATTATAGGAAACGCATGGTTATAGGTACATAGCTTAATGATGACAAATCCTGCACATCAAATTCTACTTTTATTTACATTTTTTTTAAAAAAAGGCTTACGCTTGAATCAGAGACATAATCTCTTATATAACATACCATATGTCTTTCCCTTTGTAGCACATGTTCAAAAGCAGCCTTGATTAGAGTCAATGCATTGTTTTGTTTCTCTGCTGCCACTCCCCTCATACTGTTGTGATAGTGTTACTTGCTCAGTCGTGTTTGACTCTGCGACCCTATGAACTATAGCCCACCAGGCTTCTCTGTTCATGGGATGCTTGAGGCAAGGATACTGGAGTGGGTAGCCACTCTCCTCTCCAGGGGATCTTCCTGACCCAGGGATCGAACCCAGGTCTCTGGCACTGCAGGCAGATTCTTTACCATCTGAGCCACCAGGGAAGCCCCATCCTGTGAGCACTATAGCAAAGTTAGCCCTGCAGACTTGTGCAGGATACAGATCACATTAGTGGAGACAAGGCGCTGAAGGATCCAGAAAATCTAAGGGGGCTACCACAGGACATTAACCAAAATTCTTTCAAGGAAACAACATAGAAGATCTTACTTTTTGTTCACGAACAAATATTTATTAGATAACAAATGCTTTTCTAGTTTAGTGAAGACAAGAGACGTCACTAAATATCAAGTCAGAGGAAATAAGGAATAAAATAGTTTCTTACTTATGACCTTTTGCTTCTTATTTTGTCCAGTGAGTTAAGAGGATATGGTCATATAATTATAGAATTCTAAGAAAGATCTAAGGCCGAGTGTCCTGCTTCTAACTGTAAAGTTCATCGTGGTCGGAAGAAGTTAACGTTTGTAAAACGATCTTCAAGTGAGCTTAGTCTTTCATTTAATTTTTTTAAAGAGTGTTTATATGTGGACCATTTTTAAAGTCTTCACTGAATTTGTTACAATATTGCTTCTGTTTTTTATGTTCTGATTTTTTGGCCACTGGGCATGTGGGATCGTAGCTCCCTGACCAGGGATGGAACCCTCACCCCCTGCCCTGGAAGGCAAAGTCTTAACCTCTGAAAGTCCTATTTTGATTATTTTAAAAGCACTGAAAATACTAAATCATGTTCTTCTTCTTGATATCCCTCATTCCTTGTCTCCTTATCTTCCAATTTTCAGCTCATTGTTATTACATAAATAAAATTATTTATATTGTTGTAGAAGAGTTTATTTAGCCTGGCTTCTTAGTTAGTGTCTTTTTATATCCAGACCCTTTAATTCCAGCCATGCTGAGCTCTGGTTCTTCTCCCTTCCTTGCCTTTATAGCCAATCCTATAGACTAGATAAACTTTTTATTTAAAACTGTTCAGTAATATCATGAGTTCTCTATAAACCCATCCTCATCAACAATACGTCTGTGAAAAATTAAGAAATTAAAATGTAAAATAAACAAATACACAGCATTATTTTCATTGTTTCATCTCAGAATTTAGGTAAAGAACCTGCCTGCAATGCAGCACACTAGGGTGCAGTACCTGGGTCAGAAGATCCCCTGGGAAAGGGAATGGCAACCCACTCCAGTATTCTCGCCTGAAGAATTCTGTGGACAGAAGAGCCTGGAGATACAGTTTATGGGGTCACAAAGAGTTGGACACAACTGAGTGACTAACAATTTGATAAGATATTTAATTAGACAACAAGAATCATTTTTGAATGACGCTTTTCTAAAAACACTGGCTAACATCTACTACTTGCATATGACTATTCTAGACACTTTTGTAGAAACCGAAACACCTGAGTTCTGTCCTCAAGTATCTCTGAACTGCAAAGCAGTCCTTAACAGAAGAAATAAATTCCTCCAGATTCCAGGAAATTGAATGGACAATCGAAAGTTAACATTTATAGAGAACATTTAGTTATTTTCATGGTTTTAATACATTAAATTTTTAAACTCATATTTACTTCTTTGCTTCCTCACCAGAGCCTTCACATTTCTTAACACTTTGTGGTTCTCATGGCCACCCTAAAAATCCCCAACACTATTCTACAAAGATCTGCTTATCATCCTTAAAAATACACACACACACACACACACACACACACACACACACACCAGGCAGACTGATGACATTATACATTTACATTTTTGAAACAGGTATTTTCAGCATCCTAACTCTATTACACAATCATTTTACGTGCTGCCAATCACATCTGTTTCTAACCCCCAAAACAGCTCTTCAAAACCATTTTTAATCTCACCCATATCAATGGCCCCTCACTCCACCCTTTAATTGCCTGCCTCCAGGTAAGTCCAGAAATTAGAGGCCCTTAAGGCTAAACTCCCTCTGCTTAGTACCTCCTCTTCACAGCCCCTTCCTACCTGAAAAACACACATCTGTAAGTTTCTCTACACAGGTTCTCTCTCTCTCCCTCTCGCGTTCTTTCCCTCCCTCGTTCCCTCCTTTTCTTCCTTCCTTAAAATCCCAGATTTGCTCCTCATAAAATATTGCACTGCCCCCTAGCATTGTTGTATATGTGTTTACTTTCACCTGAAAACTTACACTTATGTTCACTTAGGGTCGTTCCTCTAAACACACACACACATCCTTTACCCTCTGCCCACCACGGACCCCCTTTTCATCTCAATTAATAAATTCAGTAACTCAAAGACTTCAAAGGGGAAACCCCAGCCATTTGAAATGAAGTTCAGAGTTTCCTCAACCTGCTCTCCCCAAAACATACACACACATAAACCTACCTATTTTGGTACCTGTATTTTACCAAACTTTTTCTGGTCTCAGAGGGGAAGATGTGGTTCCTTCTCCTCCCCCAGAGTAGTAATTACATCTCCTTCTACCTTACAAAGCATCATCTTTTCCTGTACACTCAAGCTCTCCCTCTCTAGTAGCTCCTTTCCTCCCATTTCAAATACCCTCAGATATCCCATCCTTCACCCCCAGCCCCCTGAAAACCAACCAACCGACAAAATAAAACAAAAAAAACAAAGATCTTCATCTCGATCCTAAATCTTTTTCACACTACTACTGCATTTCCCTTCTTGTTTTCATGATAAAATTACCACAATGAATTTTTTCCATCTTTCTTTCCTCAGTGTGTCATCCTTAGACTTCTGCCCCACAACCTAACGCCTCTTGATATCACAAAGGTTAGCAACAGCTTCCTAACTGCCGTATCCTCATCAATTCTCTTCTTCCTCACAAATTCTCCATCCCTTAATATCCATTCACTGCCTTCTTCTAACTCTTGCGCCCTTGACTATCTCCCTTCTATTTTTGCTACTTCTCCTTTGCTTGCCCCCTAAACGCTGGAATTTCACAAAACCTGATCCACTTCTCACTCCCTGAACTGTATTGAAACAGGTATTTTCAGCATCCTAACTCTATTACACAATCATTTTACGTGCTGCCAATCACATCTGTTTCTAACCCCCAAAACAGCTCTTCAAAACCATTTTTAATCTCACCCATATCAATGGCCCCTCACTCCACCCTTTAATTGCCTGCCTCCAGGTAAGTCCAGAAATTAGAGGCCCTTAAGGCTAAACTCCCTCTGCTTAGTACCTCCTCTTCACAGCCCCTTCCTACCTGAAAAACACACATCTGTAAGTTTCTCTACACAGGTTCTCTCTCTCTCCCTCTCGCGTTCTTTCCCTCCCTCGTTCCCTCCTTTTCTTCCTTCCTTAAAATCCCAGATTTGCTCCTCATAAAATATTGCACTGCCCCCTAGCATTGTTGTATATGTGTTTACTTTCACCTGAAAACTTACACTTATGTTCACTTAGGGTCGTTCCTCTAAACACACACACACATCCTTTACCCTCTGCCCACCACGGACCCCCTTTTCATCTCAATTAATAAATTCAGTAACTCAAAGACTTCAAAGGGGAAACCCCAGCCATTTGAAATGAAGTTCAGAGTTTCCTCAACCTGCTCTCCCCAAAACATACACACACATAAACCTACCTATTTTGGTACCTGTATTTTACCAAACTTTTTCTGGTCTCAGAGGGGAAGATGTGGTTCCTTCTCCTCCCCCAGAGTAGTAATTACATCTCCTTCTACCTTACAAAGCATCATCTTTTCCTGTACACTCAAGCTCTCCCTCTCTAGTAGCTCCTTTCCTCCCATTTCAAATACCCTCAGATATCCCATCCTTCACCCCCAGCCCCCTGAAAACCAACCAACCGACAAAATAAAACAAAAAAAACAAAGATCTTCATCTCGATCCTAAATCTTTTTCACACTACTACTGCATTTCCCTTCTTGTTTTCATGATAAAATTACCACAATGAATTTTTTCCATCTTTCTTTCCTCAGTGTGTCATCCTTAGACTTCTGCCCCACAACCTAACGCCTCTTGATATCACAAAGGTTAGCAACAGCTTCCTAACTGCCGTATCCTCATCAATTCTCTTCTTCCTCACAAATTCTCCATCCCTTAATATCCATTCACTGCCTTCTTCTAACTCTTGCGCCCTTGACTATCTCCCTTCTATTTTTGCTACTTCTCCTTTGCTTGCCCCCTAAACGCTGGAATTTCACAAAACCTGATCCACTTCTCACTCCCTGAACTGTCTGAGGGGCAAAATATTCTGAAGGAGATGTTTTACAGATGTTTTACAGTTTCCTCAACTCTGTGGTTTCGATGTCATTAAAACTTTTACTAATTCCTCAAAAATAGCTTAAGTGTTAGGTAGCTTTTTCAAACTTACTAATTCTAATCCTCTTGTATACCAAGTGGATGCAATGATTTCCTCCAAGTATCCCATGAGTAAAAATGGAAACATCAAACTAATCAAGTCAAAATGTAATCTAATCTTACTAAATGTCACCTCTGTGTGATGAAGATTTATAATCTAGCCCTCAGACTTCCTCTGTCTTTGACCTTTAGATGTATATTTTTAAAAGTTTACTAGGCCTGTCTACACAGATGTCTTACTGGTTCCTTTAAATCAACGAATCCAGAAGTGAATTTCAATTTTTCTTCTCTTCCTGAGTCGATCACCCTCTTATAATCCTCTCTTGGTTAACAGCGCCAAGATAAGCCATTCACCCCAGTGAGAAGCTCAAGAGCCATCTGTGATTTCTCTCTTTTTCCCACATTCAAAAGCTCATTAAATCCCATCAGTTATTTTTTCCTTTAAAATCCAGCAAATATGCTCACCTTTCTCTCTCAATGCATGGTGAGAATTCAGAGCCCTCATCATCTTTGGGTGCAACAGTCTTCTAAGATGTCTCTTAATATGATTTAACCATTCTTGAAGCCATGATCCACGCCACAAACATCTTTCCAAGAGCAAATCTGCCTAAAAATGTTTTCCTTCTTGGCTTAAAACTGTGATCCCTTTGCTACAGTCCATAAGAATATGTTCTGCTTATCTCCGCAAAATCATCATTTGCTACTCCCTCATGGGCATCCTGAAATCTAACCATACCAAACTAAGCACAATTCTTTTAACAAATACATTCATAGTAACTCCCTGGTTTTGGAGATGCCCTATTTCTCCCTACCTGTATGTATCTAATGAATACCCAATTAATTCAGTATTCCCAGTGTCCCTTAAATACACTTCCAGGAGTACATATACTAGAGCAATTGTCTTTTTTTTTTTCTGCTAAAGTTATTTAAGGCATAGTATCTTCTTTGTCTTTGTGTATCAAATGCAAACCAGAGTGTAGACATTTTATACTTAGAAAATTTTATTAAGGAAATAAAGGCAATCACTATATACATTTGGATAGTATAAAACTCTGATTATATTCCTTTGGGACAACAGCAAATCCATGAAGGAGAGAGGTGAATACGTGTAGTAAATTTGAATCAAGAACAAACTGCGATAGTACTGTACTTTTGGCATGCAAGAAACAAGTCCTTTCAATTAGATTTTCATTTTATTACTCTCTTTACTTAGGATTAACCTCATCTTACTCTCTAATATTTCATCTGCAAAGGTAATCACTGGAAATTCAACTTCCTTTTAAGATTCTCTCTTAAAAGCCCATTGACTGCTTCCAAGCAATACAATCGTTAGAGGAAAAAATGTAGGCAAAGGAACAATCTGATTGTTTAGAAATAATCATGACAAAAGAGTTTTCAGTGTGGTTAACTTACCCGACACAGATAGTTCACTAATTCCAGATTTATAAAAGTTACAAAGAATAAACTTTGCTTTACCAAGCTTTTGCTAGCATTTAATTTTCCAATGCTGCAAAATAGACTTGATCAAGTGTTTTTCCTCCATAAGGTTCTACTTTAAGACCTCCATATGCTCATTTTTAATAATCTGCTTTCAAAACCAGGAACCATTCCAAATATGAGTTATGGAAATATTGTGCTTCTTATTAAAAACAACATGAAAAGAAATATCTGAAGCCCAGGTATCAGTCTGTAAAACACATAGTGGCAGATCCATGTGAAAGGTTTGTATGAAGAATTACTGCTTAAAATCACTTTTACTGAGGCAGTTTAACTCGTTTCACTAGAAGTGAAAATTGCTATGACAAATATGTCACTATGGAGGTCAAATGGTAATTTGCACATGCTAAACAGCTCAGCAGGAAATTACATGTGATCCTTGCAATCACTAGCATTCCCACCAGAAATCATTTTAGAAGACATGGAGGTCACATGGATTGTGTTAGGGATAAAATTCTTTCAAACACATGTTCCACCCTCCCCGTCTGGAAGAAGAATTGAAAGGTATAGAGAGAGGTATGGTCAAGGTGTTTAAAGTTGGAGAAATGTTGTGATTTAGGGTAGTTATAGAAAAGGAAACTAGAGAAAAGTGTCATCAGAGATCAATGAAAATAACCGCTTAATGAACTCAATACTTTGATACCATTTTATCTCTTATTATTAGCAAAATGCAGTTATGCTTACTAGCCCTGTGAAAAATCTCTCAAGGCAAAAGTTCCAAAAAAGAAATAGCACTTTCTTTTTTGATCAAGACTGTATTTGTTACTATCTCATCTTAAAAAGTCTTTACTTCTCATGCCTTACTCCAGTCTTGCATAAAACTTCCTACATCTAAACATATTCCCATTTATTGACTTATTCTTAAATGAGTACAAATTTTGTTCTAGGAACTATACCCCAGTGGTGACCAAGATAAACAGTCCCTCTTCCCAAGGAGCAGCTGGTTTAACAAAGAGGACAAACGGGATGATGAATGAAAAGAGGGAAACTATAAGTTGCTATGGGAGCGTAGAGCACAGTTTTCGAGCCCAGTTTAACTGATTAGGAAGACTTCCTAGGAAAAAACCTAAGGAGTGTGGGGGTGGGGTGGAATTGGGGAGCAAAAATACTCCAGGCCAAGAATAAACCTATAGAACAGCCTAGAAGTGATATGAAGCCTGGTTTAGTCATCACAGAAATCTTAATAGAGGAATAAGGATTGATGATGTGCGTTTACAGAGACTACAGCATAAATTAGTATACCAAGTGAGAAAAGTAAAGGACTAAATAATTTGAACCATAGGAAAACCAGACTTAATGGGTAGTTAAAAGATGTTGCAAGAGACAAAGCGAGATAACATAAAAGCAAGAAAAATGAGGTTTCTAAAGCCAAGAAAAGAGAACATTTCAAAGAAGTCCATGCTCTATAGTATCCAATGTTTCTTAAAAATCAAGTCAAGTATGGATTATGAACTGTTCCTTGTTAATAGTAAATACATAGATCCGTAAACTTGGCAAGAACAAATTCATCAGAGTACCAGAAACAGAAGCCAAGTTATTTAGATTGAAGTGTAAGTAAAGGTGAGAAATAAAGACAGTTGAGCTTACAACTTAGTAAATAACTTTAACCATGAAGCAGAGAAGAGATACGAGAAGAGATACACGTGAAGGTAGAGGGGCTCTGAGAAAGTTTGTATACAGTTCATGGTTTTTTGTTTTGTTTTTTAATGAGAAATATTTGAACGGTGAAAACTGATTGATAAGGAGAGAATGAAGTGAAAAGAGAGATAAGGCTGTTTCAGACCACGGGTAGCAGCATTAATCACAGACAAAAGGAAGTACTGTTGCAGTTGAAAGATGGCACATTGCTCGTAGTTTCTTTATGATGGCTCACATTTCTCTCTGAAGTTAGAGACAAGATTATCTCTAGAGGAGGGAGGAAAAGGAAGGATAAGAGGTTCAAAGAACATACAGAAGAGTTGAAGGACCACCCCGGAATACATTGGAGGGAGCCAACGAAGGAAACAGAAGCATGGCTGGACCCTGTCCAGGGACATTGATTTTGGACATTTAGCGTATACAGTGGCATCTATCGTCAAGGGTGCTTGATTTTCCCAAGCCGTGGAACTGCACTGACCTGGGATTGGCCCAGTTAGATTTATCCAGCAGTGGGACTTCTGAAAAGTTATGATAGGAGGACAAACGGGCAAGACACTTAAGGATAATGACAGCATAACTAAGTTGGGTTGGGAAAGACACAATGGCAAAGCAGACTTGCTTAGAGGGCCAGGAAGAAGAAATACGGGGTCAGAAGTTCCCACATTTCCCAGACACCATGTGGGAGAAAAAAATAAATTTAAGAACAGAACCCATGAAACTCAAACACTAGGGAGCATGGTGGTTGAATTCTATCCCCTGGAAGAAGGCTGGGGTTATAACAAGCTCTGGCGTTCAGCAATAGGACAGCTCAAGTGGCTTACATACTGGCACCGAGGACTAGCCTGGCAGTCTGGGTAGTTAGACAGGAGGGTCATCCAAATGGATGCTGAGGTCCCCTAGAAGGATAGCAACCCAGAGCTAACGTCTTTGCTGAAAGAAGAGATATGGTCCTGAAAGATTATTTTCAGTAGTTTCATAGTTATGCAAATAAAGATCACTCCAACTGAAATTCCAACTAAAATAATGAAATATGATTTCTACAACTGCCTGTTTTCTCCTTGATGATGATAATGATGAAGAATGCTAGTTATGAGGAGCTCAGTCAGTTCAGTCGCTCAGTCGTGTCCGACTTTTTGCGACCCCATGAATCGCAGCACACCAGGCCTCCATGTCCATCACCAACTCCCGGAGTTCACTCAGACTCACGTCCATCGAGTCAGTGATGCCATCCAGCCATCTCATCCTCGGTCATCCCCTTCTCCTCCCGCCCCCAATCCCTCCCAGCATCAGAGTCTTTTCCAATGAGTCAACTCTTCGCATGAGGTGGCCAAAGTACTGGAGTTTCAGCTTTAGCATCATTCCTTCCAAAGAAATCCCAGGGCTGATCTCCTTCAGAATGGACTGGTTGGATCTCCTTGAGTCCAAGGGACTCTCAAGAGTCTTCTCCAACACCACAGTTCAAAAGCATGAGAAGCTCAAGCTTAATCCAAATCATGTCATTCACAATCCCCACAGGTTCTTCACTGAGGATGGCTCCCTATACACTTGACTCAATAAGCAATTTGTCAAGGAATGATCAATAACAAAGAAGTGACTCTTACACCTACTAAAACTTAAACTGAACTGAAGTCGCTCAGTCGTGTCTGACTCTTTGAGACCCCGTGGACTGTAGCCCACCAGACTTCTCCGTCCATGGGATTCTCCAGGCAAGAATACTAGAGTGGGTTGCCATTTCCTTCTCCAGGGGATCTTCCCGACCCAGGGATCGAACCCAGGTCTCCCACATTGCAGGCAGACGCTCTAACCTCTGAGCCACCAGGGAAGCCCTACTAAAACTTACCCTCCCTCTAAATAACCCGTTGTTCATAGAAAAATTTAAATAACATGGTAAAACTATCCTTTAACCATTTAAACAGAGAATGAGGCATCTGATTAAGCCTCTTCTTTATGTCCTAGGGCTATCTCTTATATAAGCTCAGATACTTGTGAAGCACTGTTTACCAAACATTGCTGAAAACTGTTTGTATTATTTGTTAAATAGGATTCCTGGGTCCTATCCCAGACACACTGAATTCTCCAAGAGAACTGGAAAAGCTGAGTGTTTAAACAAGCCTAAGGGATCGAACCCAGGTCTCCCACATTGCAGGCAGACGCTCTAACCTCTGAGCCACCAGGGAAGCCCTACTAAAACTTACCCTCCCTCTAAATAACCCGTTGTTCATAGAAAAATTTAAATAACATGGTAAAACTATCCTTTAACCATTTAAACAGAGAATGAGGCATCTGATTAAGCCTCTTCTTTATGTCCTAGGGCTATCTCTTATATAAGCTCAGATACTTGTGAAGCACTGTTTACCAAACATTGCTGAAAACTGTTTGTATTATTTGTTAAATAGGATTCCTGGGTCCTATCCCAGACACACTGAATTCTCCAAGAGAACTGGAAAAGCTGAGTGTTTAAACAAGCCTCCCTGGTGATTCTTATTACCAGGGATGTTTGAGAAACAATAAATAGCCTTAGGGTGTATAGCCTTTGATCCCACATTAAACAGATCTAGTTTACAATGTCTTTTGAGTTCTTTAAGAGCTTTTCTGTCATTTTCCTGTTGTCAACTGTCACTTCTTTTTGCTACTGACATTCCTATCTCATGCAGGTTTTTCCTTCTAATCACAATGTATAAATTACTGCAATGCAGGGAGTTAGCCAATTTTGTTTTAATTATAAGTGAAGTAAGAATATGTAGGTGCTGGCTGATGATCAGAAACCACACCCAGAAGTAAAACTATACAAATTTTTAATTTAAAGAATTTGTAACATTCAAATTTTACTCACTTGCAGATTTTTTGGTAATTATCCAGATAAATGTCAGATAATTTATTCTAATAGAAGCAGAAGTTTGGAGTTGGACAATACACCCAGGTTTGGTTTGTTTTTTCAATTTTACCAAATGGTCTAATTCCTATCCAAATATTTGCATCACTGTCTAAATTCCTTTTTTTTTTAATAATAGCAGGACTAAATTGTATTTGATGTTTGGTTTCATGCATTTGACAGAGGAAAAAAAGATTAAACAGTTCACATACACACATACACAAATTTCCCAAAGAGGAAACCATTAAATGTGGTTTCCTAATCTAATTACTGAATTTCACAATTAAGCCAATTTTATTTGGGTATCAGTCTTCAATCAAGATCCTTAGGAGATGAACCTATCTCAGAGTCCATTAAAACTGAGATTTCTGGTTTTTTGGAGATGCAGACAAACGTTCAGCAAGTGGTGTAAAACTACCATTAGTTTGTAATGATGTCAGAGAAAAATTGAAGTTGATTTTGCTTTAAGTCTTGGTATTGCCAGGTCTAAAACCTTGGGACTCCATGTTTTGAGCAGGGTTTATGTTCTCTTCAAGATTTGTTTAAAGATACCTTGTCAGACCTTCTGCTTGAAAAGAGAGGCTGAAGAGTCTTCTAACTGTAATTAAAGTCTCTAAGCATTCCTAGTTGGCTTTCTTGAAATGCTGAGCCTCACCCTCCAAGTTGTCTGTGTTAGCCTGACAGGGCCACTGCAACCTGTCCCCCTCTTCCTTGCTGTGCTATTGAAACACAGTAAGAAGACCCTTTGAGCCAACCATCTGCTCTTCAATTAAACTAGCAAGCATTTTCTTTTCAATAATTTATGGTGGGCGTCTTTTTGTTTCCAAGTAACTGTTGGTAAAAATTCATGAATTGGGAAAATGAACTAAACAAAGACACAATTTCAATTGCAAGATGGAAAACTTAGCAAAGCAAGGTATGACAAGACACACGGTATTCTTTGCCATGATCGTTGGCCCCATATATTCCTAAACCCTGTAATTCAGCCACTTTCCAATGAGAGCCTAAAAACAATTACAATGGTTGTGGCTATAAGTAAGCATGATGCAAGCTTTACTAATAAATTGGACTGCTTTATAATTACCCGTGAAATAACAACGCTTGACCCTGATTTATTTTGTGGGCTGCCTTTTTCTCTCTAAACATGTTGAAGTTGATTTTTTTTTTCTTAAAACCAGATGTTTTAACATTTCAAAGAAGATGGATGGAATGCAAACGCAAGACCAAAACTGTTTTCGGTTTGCATTTGTTATTATTGTTATAATAGAAAGGGCCAGGACGCTACACCAACTGGAAACAAGCCAAAATTCTAATTTAGATGACAGTGGCCATCTTGAAATTTTCTAAACATACCAACAGCTTTGTTTCCATTTTCTTCAAGCACAGAAACAATGTGAAAACTAAATCAGACAATAAAAGAATTTTTTATCTCTAAAGGTCAGCATGATTTAATGACAGTCCTTTGGACTTCATTTATAACTGTTCAGTGGGGAGGGTCCTATTGCTTAGAATATGAAATTAAAGATGTTTTAGTTTACTTAGCAAAAAAAAAATGTATCAGCCCATGTTTATTTTTGCAAGTACTTTGAGGGACAATTTTGTTCCTGCATTTGTGACTAGTCCCTTTGACAAAACGAGGAATTTACAATAACCTGCAAATTGAGACTTGGGAAGTTTCCAAGAGCCTTCTCCAAAGTGAGAAATGCAAAGAGCTCCTGTTCTGCTCCCTTCACTCCCTTGACTGTATCCAGCTGGTGTCAGAAAAGCAGGGACTCTGTCCACTCTAGGGCCAGAGCAGTGGTTCCAAATAGATAAGGACAGGGAGGGGGAGGTAAGAGATAAGATAGAAATGCTAGGACCATGCTGATACGTGCAGTGACAACAATGAGGAAGGTGACAGAGTGACATGTGGAAATGCAAGTGCATTCTAAGCCAGATGAGAAGGAACCCTTTCCAAAATAATGATTACTTAGGTAATCTCTTAACTAGATTAGATCGCCGCATTAGTGCTTCGTTTCACTTTATTTAAATAGATGGCCTTTGCTAACCAACCAAGGTAAGTACTTCGGAGAAGTGGACTGACAGAACGTTTCTGATAGCACTTGCACAATATTAGGTTGTAATCACTGGTTTCTAGCTGGCTGAGAGTCCCCTGCAGCACTGAGGATCTAGTACAACATAGCTATTGGAGAAACAAACGGAAGGCTTTTAAGAAATGAGGCAGGGTTCCTGTTACCACACAATCACTGGTTGCCAAATCACCTTGAGAAAAAACGATCCTCAGAGGGGAGGATCTGACCCTTTTGCGATCCCATGGACTGCAGCATACTGGGTTTCCCTGTCCACTGAGCTGGTGACGCCATCCAACCATCCCATTCCTCTGTCACTCCCTTCTTCTCCTGCCCGCAATCTTTTCCAGCATCAGGGTCTTTTCCAATGAGTCAACCTTTCGCATCAGGCGGCCAAAATATTGGAGTTTCAGCTTCAGCATCAGTCCTTCCAATGTATATTCAGAACTGTTTTCTTTAGGATGGACTAGTTGGATCTCCTTGCAGGTACTCTCAAGAGTCTTCTCTAACACCACAGTTCAAAAATATCAATTCTTCAGCGCTCAGCCTTCTTTATGACCCAACTCTCACATCTATACACGATTACTGGAAAAACCATAGTTTTGACTAAATGGGCCTTTGTTGGAAAAGTGATCTCTCTGCTTTTTAATATGCTATTTAGGTTTGTCATAGCTTTTCTTCCAAGGAGCAAGCATTTTTCAATTTTGTGGCTGCAGTCACCATCCACAGTGATTTTGGAGCCCAAGAAAATAAAGTCTGTCACTGTTTCAGTTTCCCTGTCCACTGAGCTGGTGACGCCATCCAACCATCCCATTCCTCTGTCACTCCCTTCTTCTCCTGCCCGCAATCTTTTCCAGCATCAGGGTCTTTTCCAATGAGTCAACCTTTCGCATCAGGCGGCCAAAATATTGGAGTTTCAGCTTCAGCATCAGTCCTTCCAATGTATATTCAGAACTGTGTTCTTTAGGATGGACTAGTTGGATCTCCTTGCAGGTACTCTCAAGAGTCTTCTCTAACACCACAGTTCAAAAATATCAATTCTTCAGCGCTCAGCCTTCTTTATGACCCAACTCTCACATCTATACACGATTACTGGAAAAACCATAGTTTTGACTAAATGGGCCTTTGTTGGAAAAGTGATCTCTCTGCTTTTTAATATGCTATTTAGGTTTGTCATAGCTTTTCTTCCAAGGAGCAAGCATTTTTCAATTTTGTGGCTGCAGTCACCATCCACAGTGATTTTGGAGCCCAAGAAAATAAAGTCTGTCACTGTTTCCATTTTTCCCCATCTAGTTTCCATGAAGTGATGGGACTGGATACTGTAATCTTAGTTTTTTGTATGTTGAGTTTTAAGCCAGCTTTTTCACTCTCCTCTTTCACCATCAACAAGAGGCTCTTTAGTTCATCTTAGCTTTCTGCCATAGAGTAGTAACATCTACATATCTGAGGTTGTTAATATTTCTCCAGGCAATCTTAATTCCACCTTGTGATTTATCGAGCCCAGCATTTCACATGCTGTACTCTGCGTAGAAGTTAAATAAGCCATACTCCTTTCCCAATTTTGGATCAGTCCATTGTTTCATGTCCAGTTCTGCTGTTTCCTGTCCTGCATAAAGGTTTCTCAAGAGACAGGTAAGGTGATCTGGTATTCCCATCTCTCTAAGAATTTTCCATAGTTTGTTGTGATCCACACAGTCAAATGCTTTAGCATAATCCATGAAGTAAATTTTTAATTTCTTTGCTTTTTCTATGATCCAATGGATGCTGGCAATTTGATCTCTGGTTCCTCTGCCTTTATTAAATCCAGCCTATACCTCTGGAAGTCCTTGGTTCACATACTGTTGAAGCCTAGCTTCAAGGATATTGAGCATTATCTGGCTAGCATGTGAAATGAGCACAACTGTATGGTAGCTTGAACGTTCTTTGACATTGACTTTCTTTGGAACTGAAATGAAAACTGACATTTTCCAGTACTGTTACCACTTCTGAGTTTTCCAAATCTGTGGACGTATTGAGTACAGCATTTTAACAGCATCATCTTTTATGATTTTAAATAGATCAGTTGCAATTCCATCACCTTCACCAGCTTTGTTCATGGTAATACTTCCTAAGGTCCACTTCACTTCACACTCCAGGATGTCTGGATCTAGGTGAATGATCATATCATCGCAGTAATCTGCGTCATTAAGACCTTTTTTTTTTTTTTTGGTATAGTTCTTCTGGGTATATTTGTCACTTCTTAATCTCTCCTACTTCAGTTAGGTCCTTCCCATTTCTGTCCTAAATTGTGCCCAACTTTGCATGAAATGTTCCCTTGGTATCCCCAATTTTCTTGAAGAAATCTCTAGTCTTTCACATTCTATAGTTTTCCTGTATTTCTTCACATTGTTCATTTAGGACAGCTTTCTTAGCTCTCCTTCCTATTCTCTGGAACTCTGCATTCAGTTGGGTATCCTTTACCTTTCACCCTTCTTTTCTCAGGTATATGTAAGGCCTCCTCAGAAAACCACTTTGCCTTCTTCCTGCATTTCTTTTCTTGAGCATGGTTTTGGTCACAGCTTCCTACACAATGTTATGAACCTCCATCCATAGTTCTTCAGGCACTCTGTCTACCAGAGCTAATCCCTGGAATCTATTTCTCACTTCCACTGTATAATCATAAGGGATTTGATTTCGGTCCTACCTGAATGGTCTAGTGGGTTTTCCCTACTTCCTACAATTTAAGCCTGAATTTTGCAATAAGGAGCTCATGATTAGAGCCACAGTCAGCTCCAGGTCTTGTTTTTGCTGACTGAATACAGCCTTTCCATATTCAGCTGCAGAGAATATAATCAATCTGATTTTGATATTGACCATTTGGTGACGTCCATGTGTAGAGTCATCTCTTATGTTGTTGGAACAGAGTGTTTGCTATGACCAGTGTGTACTCTTGGCAAAAATCTGTTAGCTTTTGCCCTGCTTCATTTTGTACTCCAAGGTCAAACTTGCCTGTTACTCCAGGTAGCTCTTGACTTCCTACTTTTGCACTCCAATCCCCTATGATAAAAAGGACATCTTTTCTTGGAGTTAATCTAGAAGGTCCTATAGGTCTTCATAGAACCATTTGACTTCAGCTTCTTTGGTATTAGTGGTTGGAGCATAGCCTTGGATTACTGTGATATTGAATGGTTTGCCCTGAAAAGGAACCGAGATCATTCTGTCATTTTTGAGATGCATTTCAGATTCTTGTCGCCTACTAAGGGCTGCTCCACTTTTTCTAAGGGATTCTTGTCCATGGTAGTAGATATAATGGTCATCTGAATCAAATTCACCCATTTCAACCATTTTAATTCACTGATTCCTAAAATGCCGAGTCACTCTTGCCATCCCCTGTTTGACCATTTCCAATTTACCTTGATTAATGGACCTAACATTCCAGGTTCCTATGCAATATTCTTCTTTACAGCAGAGGACTTATCTATTTATTAATTTTTACCACCAGACATATCTACAACTGAGAGTTATCCCCGCTTTGCCACACCCTCTTCATTCTGCTCTTCTCCAGTAGCATATTGAACACCT
>SJYX01005964.1:98535-162859 GCA_006410675.1 Oreotragus oreotragus | reverse complement strand
CAAAGAGTCAGACACAACTGAGCGATTGAACTGAACTGAACTTATTGTATTTCACTGCAAATCTCTTTTACATATTTCTATCAGTTGGTTGTAAGAATTTGGAAAGTGTAAAAATACAAGCAGAATAGCTACTATTAATATATCAGAAAAATCACTCAATGTCTCAAAGGTTGTTAACTTTTACATAACAATTGCTTTACAGAACTTATCAATAATTTTTAAATTAAGTTAATGAATTTTATAATTTTCTGTGAATACTTTTATAGTTTTTTGCCAAAATTATTTATAACATATTAAGTTAAAGGTTTATTATGACACAATATATGTTTACAGAATATCTAGTCAGGAAAGTATTAACATACTTTTTTAAACATTGTGGCCTCATCTGAGGCTCAATTACATAGGACACATTACAACTAATTTTTTCTATTGCTATCCCATTACACAGATTTCAGATTCAAAATATGTTTTACTTATGCATCAAATTATATCACTGTCAGTGGAGAGTATAACCCATATCCCCAAGAAATAGTGTTTAATAATCACTATCTTAGTAAAATTCATTAGCACCCTGTCTACTTGATTAATTCTTTGCAAAAAAAAATCTTCTTGAGCCCAATATTTCATCTTTTTTTAATACAGTTAAGCTTCAGAGGTATTTTCTTATCACAAAAGAACTCTTTACTCCTAATAATGTTCATTGTATCACAGAAAAAGTAAGGGAATTCCAGAAAAACATCTACTTTTGCAATTGGCTGCAGTAAAGCCTTTGACTGTGTGGATCACAACAAAGTGGAAAATTCTTAGAGATGAGAATATCAGACCACCTTACCTGCAACCTGAGAAACCTATATATGCAGATCAAGAAACAAAACTTAGAACCAGATATGGAACAACGAACTGGTTCAAAATTGGGAGAGGAGTACGTCAAGGCTGTATATTGTCACCCTGCTTATTAAACTTCCATGCAGAGCACATCATGCAAAATGCCAGGCTAGATGAAGCACAAGCTGGAGTCAAGACTTCTAAGAGAAATATCAATAACCTCGGACATGCCAATGACACAACCTTAATGGCAAAAGGCGAAGAACTAAAGAGTCTCTTGATGAAGATGAAAGAGGAGAATGAAAGGGTTGGCTTAAACTCAACATTCAAAAAACTAAGATCATTTTTTTCTTTATTTTCTTTCTTTTTTTGAGGGGGGGCTTCAAATTCACTGCAGCCATAAAATTAAAAGACGGCTGCTCCTTGGAAGAAAAGCTATGGCAAACCTATACATTTATTAAAAAGATGAGACATGATGTTGCTGACAAAGGTCCAGATAGTCAAAGCTATGGTTTTTCCAGTAGTCATGTATGGATGTGAGAGCTGGACCACAAAGAAGGCTGAATGCCAAAGAAATTATGCTTTTGAACTGTGGTGCTAGAGAAGATTCTTGAGAATCCCTTGGACAGCAAGGAGATCCAACCAGTCAAATCAGGAAATCAATCCTGAATACGCACTGGAAGGACTGATGCTGAAGGTGATACTCCAATACTTTGGCCATCTGATGTGAAGAGTTGACTCATTAGAAGAGATCCTGATGCTGAGAAAGATTGAGAGCAGGAAGATTGAGAGTGGCATCACTGATTCAATGGACATGAGACTGAACAAATTCTGGGAGATAGTGAAGGACAGGGAAGCCTAGGGTCGCAAAAAGTTGGGCAGGAGACTGAGCGACTGAACTTACTGAACTGAATATCTGTTAACAACTGTTTGCAGGAGGGACCAATTTAACCTCCTTGAAAACTGTACAAGAGCTCATACCATCTAGCCTTCTAGGTTGAAATAAAACCTAATTACATGGGACTTCCCTGGTGGTTCAGTGGCTAAGACTCTGTAGTCCCAGTGTAGGGGGCTCGGGTTCGATCCCTGATCAGGGGGCTGCATCCACATGCTGCAACTAAAGATGCTACATGCTGCAACTAAGACCTGGCACAGCTAAATAAATAAATATTTTTTTTAAAAACCCCTAATTGTGATGTGATTCTGGGAAAGTTACAAAGGTGTTCTAATAGGACAAATTTGAATACTGCTGTATCAAAAAGATCTTCCAATATCAATTTATGATACAAACTGTAATTATGCATTACAGGGAGGCTTGCCGTGCTGCGATTCATGGGGTCGCAAAGAGTCAGACACGACTGAGCGACTGAACTGAACTATTTTTCGCTATATTGATAAGTTTTATAAATATGAAATTTGGAAATTCCATTATCACAATATTGGAATTTTATTTTTAAAATTGTATTTAAAAATATAGGGAATAAGCAAAGAAATAAAGAAGCAAAACATGTCTTCATGAGACATTGGGGACAATAGTGTATATCTCTAAGAAGACTCAGGGAGAATTAATTTCTTTCAAATTACTCTTTCATAATATTATATGAAATATTGCTTTTGCTATTACAGAAATCCAAGATTTTTATTGAAAAAATACTGATCACACTGAAAGTGACCATAAAGCACATACAGTCCTATCTGGAATAAGAAAATATGCATAAATTAATAGAGTCAGAATCTTACAAATGTAAGCTCTAGTCAAGTAATAACCTCACAAAAATAGTTCACACTGGAAAGGCTCTAAAACTTCTCATTTCATCTACTTCATCTCCAAGAAATACAACATGACTATTCTGAGCTACCATATGGCCTTAAGAGCTGCATATATATTTATTAAGCACTTCTTTCTTCTGAGCATTAGTAGGAGCTAAAGCTGTCTAAAGATATATTACTTAGATATTCCAAATCTAAGATAAGAATCACTTCCCATGCACATGCATTTTTCAAGACTATAAACAATGAAAATATATGAATGCTTTAGCAGTCTCCAAACATTAAACATTACTGTTCATCCTTGTTGCTTTTCTTTTCAGAAATACAAAATCCCTGCAATCAAAACGCAAAATCTGCTCTATTTCGGTGGTTCTTGCTATAGTGTTAAATTTATCAACATCAACTTTTTAACATGTAAATTGTGTTGTGCTTTTTTGTCAGAAAATAACTATATACTTTAGATAATAAGAGTGCCCATTTAAAGAATTTTGTGGAAGTAGACAAAATAAAAAACATTTTAAAATTTATTGGTATAAAGTATTCCATACTGAAAGCAACAAATGAACAGAAGCCTGTTTCTCCAACTGTGTGAACACACAAGTGCCATTAACACTGAGGCAAACTGTAAATCCAGCCCTATGAATTCAATGGGTCTGCCTTCTCAATAAATACTTGACTTTTAATGTCATTCATACCCAAAAATTACCATGCTACCTTGGTACAAGGACTCATTTGTTTGCAATTCAGTCTGATATGAAATTGTTCCAATACAGCCTATGTTTTAATATTTGGTAGGATTTCCCAGGTGCAGTGGTAAATAATCTGCCTGCGAATGCAGGAGACACAGGAGGTGCAGGTTTGATCCCTGGGTCAGGAATATACCTTGGAGTAGTAAACAGCAACCACTCCAGTATTCTGGCCTGGAAAATTCCATGGGCAGAGGAGCCTGGCAGGCCACAGTGTGGGGTCACAGAGAGTCACACACGTATTTTTAATAAGGTGCTTGTGGCTATGTGAAAGGAAATTAGCAAAATATTGAATTATCAGGAATGCAGAATGAGGAATCTTAGGAGACGATACGTTTAAATTTTATGGACCAGAATAAATAAATGTGTATCAAAACAGAAAACAATAGCAGATAAAATTCTAGTTAGTAAACACTTCATTTAAAAAATTTATGATTCATTGTACCTACTTCTTGCAATGCTTCTCCAGAGACACAGGAAAAGAAACTATATTTCTGTTCAGAGGCTGAATTTTATAAAAGACCAATGTGAATGAACACCTATCTACTTGACATTATAGACTGCATATGTAATTACTTAATGCATAAATAATTTAAGTTCGAATTGGACTTGAGCTTTTCATTTCCTAGAACTTTGAGATATACAGCCAAGGGAAGTTTGACCCTTGAGTGAATCCATTTCTATAAAGCATCTACGTACCAGGACCTGGTTCAGATCAAGGAAGCCTCAGAGGCATGAGTTTATGTCCTGCTTCTCATTCAGGTCAGTTCAGTACAGTTGCTCAGTCGTGTCCGACTCTCTGCGACCCCATGAATCGCAGCACGCCAGGCCTCCCTGTCCATCACCAACTCCAGTTCACTCAGACTCACGTCCATCGAGTCCATGATGCCATCCAGCCATCTCATCCTCGGTTGTCCCCTTCTCCTCCTGCCCCCAATCCCTCCCAGCATCAGAATCTTCTCCAATGAGTCAACTCTTCGCATGAGGTGGCCAGAGCACTGGAGTTTCAGCTTTAGCATCATTCCTTCCAAAGAAATCCCAGGGTTGATCTCCTTCAGAATGGACTGGTTGGATCTCCTTACAGTCCAAGGGACTCTCAAGAGTCTTCTCCAACACCACAGTTCAAAAGCATCAATTCTTCGGCGCTCAGCTTTCTTCACAGTCCAACACTCACATCCATACATGACCACTGAAAAAACCATAGCCTTGACTAGACGGAACTTTGTTGGCAAAGTAATGTCTCTGCTTTTCAATATACTATCTAGGTTGGTCATAACTTTCCTTTTAAGGAGTAAGTGTCTTTTAATTTCATGGCTGCAATCACCATCTGCAGTGATTTTTGAGCCCCCAAAAATAAAGTCTGACACTGTTTTCACTGTTTCCCCATCATTCAGTTCAGTTCAGTTGCTCAGTCGTGTCTGACTCTTTGCGACCCCATGAATCGCAGCACGCCAGGCCTCCCTGTCCATCACCATCTCCCGGAGTTCACTCAGACTCACGTCCATCGAGTCCGTGATGCCATCCAGCCATCTCATCCTCGGTCATCCCCTTCTCCTCCTGCCCCCAATCCCTCCCAGCATCAGAGTCTTTTCCAATGAGTCAACTCTTCGCATGAGGTGGCCAAAGTACTGGAGCTGTCTCTTATACACATCTTCTTTCACTTCCATCAAGAGGCTTTTTAGTTCCTCTTCACTTTCTGCCATAAGGGTGGTGTCATCTGCATATCTGAGGTAATTGATATTTCTCCCGGCAATCTTGATTCCAGCTTGTGTTTCTTCCAGTCCAGCATTTCTCATGATGTACTCTGCATTAGAGGTTCTCAATTAGAGAACTCGCTACAAGGTATAGATTCTTTAAATTTTCTGAGTTAAGGGTAATTTTCAGGCATTTAAGGCTGAATGTGAAGTATATTTTCAGAAAAGTAGACATTATGACAGAATAGTCAGAAATATCTTCATTTACTTCCTGCTACAACTCCTACAAGGATTTAGGTATTACTGATAACTCCCTTGCTGAATTGTACTCTCTAAGACTATGGTAGTCACAGTGCTGCTTTTAGCTAAATACTAACTTAAAGTCACAGTACTGCTTTTAGTCACAGTTACTCATTTAGTTAGAAAAACAATGTCTCTCCAGTTTTTTAAAGATAAAACTGCAACTTAAGGATTATTTGAGATACAGGAGTAAATGGGTTAAGTGCTATGGCATCCCGTCCCATCACTTCATGGGAATAGATGGGGAAACAGTGGAAACAGTGTCAGACTTTATTTTTGGGGGCTCCAAAATCACTGCAGATGGTGACTGCAGCCATGAAATTAGAAGACGCTTACTCCTTGGAAGAAAAGTTATGACCAACCTAGACAGTATATTCAAACCAGAGACATTACTTTGCCGACTAAGGTCCGTCTAGTCAAGGCTATGGTTTTTCCTGTGGTCATGTATGGATATGAAAGTTGGACTGTGAAGAATGCTGAGCGCTGAAGAATTGATGCTTTTGAACTGTGATGTTGGAGAAGACTCTTGAGAGTCCCTTGGACTGCAAGGAGATCCAACCAGTCCATTCTGAAGGAGATCAGCCCTGGGATTTCTTGGGAAAGCTGAAACTCTAGTACTTTGGCCACCTCATGCGAAGAGTTGACACATTGGAAAAGACTCTGATGCTGGGAGGGATTGGGGGCAGGAGGAGAAGGGGACGACCGAGGATGGGATGGCTGGATGGCATCACTGACTTGATGGACATGAGTCTGAGTGAACTCTGAGAGATGGTGATGGACAGGGAGGCCTGGCGTGCTGCGATTCATGGGGTCACAAAGAGTCGGACATGACTCAGCGACTGAACTGAACTGAGTCAGAAATGGTAATAAAAAGGATATGTATTGGCTGCTTCCTCTAACTTCTATTTCTCTTTTTGATAGGAGAATCAGAAAGGAGAGCTTTGGGAAAACCATTGAGTTGGGTCGTCGGTGATAACGGGTTTGCCTGATGTTCTTAGTAGCGTCGTGACTTTGGGGAAGTGTTCCATCTGGTTCAGAGGGACATTTGTGGCTTGGATAATTCACCACAACATGCCTGCTTTAAGAGGAGAAATGCGACTTTTCAACATTTTCTTTACAAGGCAAAGCACTTCTAGGCTTTAGCCAGTTTTCTGTGTGTGTTGGTCAAATTTCTTATTTGGGCACTTTGAAAAATCACTGTAAGCAGACCATAGTCACTGAAGGCAGGGAGGGCCTGTGAGGATCATTTCTCTAAAACCTGGCAGCAAAATACAGTCGATAAAAGCACAGACTCTGTATCAGACTGCTTCATTCAGAATCTCAGTTCCACCAGTAACCCTGGAAAAGTACATAATCTTCAGCTTCTTTATAAACAGGTCAGTGTACATAAAGTATTGAAAATGGAGTCTGTCATATAGCTCTGCTCATGGAATTCTCTAAGCAAGAATACTGGAGTGGGTTGCCTGGGTCTTCCTGACCCAGGGATCCATCCCGCCTCTCTCACATTGAAGGCAGAGTCCATGTGAGCCACCAGGGAAGCTCCCATATAAGTGACTATTACCATCATCATCATCATATCATTTTCTCAGAAGCGAAACCTAATATATATGAATATCAGATTATTACCTAATCTAGTCGGTCAATAGTAACATAACATTTTCAAAATTACCCTATTTTAAATATTTCTTTCTATTTCAAATACTGTGTGCATTGAAATGAAACAAATATATCTAAAAGGATAGGTAACGTGAATATATCAGTATATCCATACTTTTCTGAAGCTTTGGGTCATAGTTGTCACAGTCATTTTACTTATTTTGGTGCTGGTTTTTACCCAGTGATTAGTTAACCTTTCTGTGAAGGTAGTTTTATTAGCTCTTAAAAATCAGAGAGACTGGGAATAAAAAGAAACAGTTTCTGTTTGTCACTGCTAGTTGCTAAGTCACTTCAGTCGTGTCCAACTCTGTGCGACCCCATAGACGGCAGCCCACCAGGCTCCCCCATCCCTGAGATTCTCCAGGCAAGAACACTGGAGTGGGTTGCCATTTCCTTCTCCAATGCATGAAACCAAAGAGTGAAAGTGAAGTCGCTCAGTCATGTCCGACTTAGCGACCCCATGGACTGCAGGCTACCAGGCTCCTCCATCCATGGGATTTTCCAGGCAAGAGTACTGGAGTGGGGTGCCATTGCCTTCTCCAGTTTGTCATTAGGGATGACTTAAATAAACGAGTATGCTTGATAGAAATATCTAATCTTTTATGGTGAACAAACGTATCAGTAAAATTCACAACTTGCTTTAGGACAGCTTAGAGCAGAGAGTTCCTTGAAATCTAGCTTTGGCATTTGTTGAAACTGTCAGTACTCAAGTAGCCTTTAGGAGTTTGTTTTAAAGATGTCATTCTAGGAAGACACTTACTCTAAAAACCTATGACGAAGACCAGCTGCAGGAAAGATGTGACCTTACATATATCCTGGTGAGGGATACTGAGTAAGAAACTGTCCCTACTTATGCACCAAAGTTATTTAAAGGTCATCAGGAGAAATCATTAAAATATTGTTTTGTGTGGGGTCATCTTTAATTTTCTTGTGCTGTCTTTTACAAGATACATAAATTATAGGTCTACTATAGCCTTCTTGGAGAAGGAAATGGCAACCCATTCCAGTATTCTCGCCTGGAGAATCCTGTGGACAGAGAAGCCTGGAGGGCTGCTATCCATAGGGTCGCACAGAGTCAGACACGACTGAAGCGACTTAGCAGCAGCAGCATAGCCTTCTACTTTTCTATCTATACAATCTATTAATTTTTGAGAGTTTGATATTGAAACTCCAACTAAGGATCTTAATTTATCAACTTAAAAATAATTGTAATAAATGGTGTATATATAACTTAGTTCTGTAGTTTCCAAGTTTCCTGTAAATGTGTTATCATACTCTCATAATTTTAAAAATAAAAAAGAGAGAAAATATGCAAATTAATTACAGTTGTTTCCAGCTCTGACTCAAAGAAATTTCAAAATTGAAACAGAATATGGTGTGGGAAAGGGAAGAGTGAAAAAAAATTCTTTGCTTGAAAACATTTTCCAGACTGTTCAGCTTCAGAAGGGCAACGGTGGCCGTGATAGGAGGTATGCAGTACACATTTATATCTTTAAAAGAACTCTAATTCTCCTTCCCTTTCTTTTTTCTTTTTCCCTTTCATGAAGGGAAAAAAAAAAAAATTGGTCATGTATGGATATGAAAGTTGGACTGTGAAGAATGCTGAGCGCTGAAGAATTGATGCTTTTGAACTGTGATGTTGGAGAAGACTCTTGAGAGTCCCTTGGACTGCAAGGAGATCCAACCAGTCCATTCTGAAGGAGATCAGCCCTGGGATTTCTTGGGAAAGCTGAAACTCTAGTACTTTGGCCACCTCATGCGAAGAGTTGACACATTGGAAAAGACTCTGATGCTGGGAGGGATTGGGGGCAGGAGGAGAAGGGGACGACCGAGGATGGGATGGCTGGATGGCATCACTGACTTGATGGACATGAGTCTGAGTGAACTCTGAGAGATGGTGATGGACAGGGAGGCCTGGCGTGCTGCGATTCATGGGGTCACAAAGAGTCGGACATGACTCAGCGACTGAACTGAACTGAGTCAGAAATGGTAATGAAAAGGATATGTATTGGCTGCTTCCTCTAACTTCTATTTCTCTTTTTGATAGGAGAATCAGAAAGGAGAGCTTTGGGAAAACCATTGAGTTGGGTCGTCGGTGATAACGGGTTTGCCTGATGTTCTTAGTAGCGTCGTGACTTTGGGGAAGTGTTCCATCTGGTTCAGAGGGACATTTGTGGCTTGGATAATTCACCACAACATGCCTGCTTTAAGAGGAGAAATGCGACTTTTCAACATTTTCTTTACAAGGCAAAGCACTTCTAGGCTTTAGCCAGTTTTCTGTGTGTGTTGGTCAAATTTCTTATTTGGGCACTTTGAAAAATCACTGTAAGCAGACCATAGTCACTGAAGGCAGGGAGGGCCTGTGAGGATCATTTCTCTAAAACCTGGCAGCAAAATACAGTCGATAAAAGCACAGACTCTGTATCAGACTGCTTCATTCAGAATCTCAGTTCCACCAGTAACCCTGGAAAAGTACATAATCTTCAGCTTCTTTATAAACAGGTCAGTGTACATAAAGTATTGAAAATGGAGTCTGACATATAGCTCTGCTCATGGAATTCTCTAAGCAAGAATACTGGAGTGGGTTGCCTGGGTCTTCCTGACCCAGGGATCCATCCCGCCTCTCTCACATTGAAGGCAGAGTCCATGTGAGCCACCAGGGAAGCTCCCATATAAGTGACTATTACCATCATCATCATCATATCATTTTCTCAGAAGCGAAACCTAATATATATGAATATCAGATTATTACCTAATCTAGTCGGTCAATAGTAACATAACATTTTCAAAATTACCCTATTTTAAATATTTCTTTCTATTTCAAATACTGTGTGCATTGAAATGAAACAAATATATCTAAAAGGATAGGTAACGTGAATATATCAGTATATCCATACTTTTCTGAAGCTTTGGGTCATAGTTGTCACAGTCATTTTACTTATTTTGGTGCTGGTTTTTACCCAGTGATTAGTTAACCTTTCTGTGAAGGTAGTTTTATTAGCTCTTAAAAATCAGAGAGACTGGAAATAAAAAGAAACAGTTTCTGTTTGTCATTGCTAGTTGCTAAGTCACTTCAGTCGTGTCCAACTCTGTGCGACCCCATAGACGGCAGCCCACCAGGCTCCCCCATCCCTGAGATTCTCCAGGCAAGAACACTGGAGTGGGTTGCCATTTCCTTCTCCAATGCATGAAACCAAAGAGTGAAAGTGAAGTCGCTCAGTCATGTCCGACTTAGCGACCCCATGGACTGCAGGCTACCAGGCTCCTCCATCCATGGGATTTTCCAGGCAAGAGTACTGGAGTGGGGTGCCATTGCCTTCTCCAGTTTGTCATTAGGGATGACTTAAATAAACGAGTATGCTTGATAGAAATATCTAATCTTTTATGGTGAACAAACGTATCAGTAAAATTCACAACTTGCTTTAGGACAGCTTAGAGCAGAGAGTTCCTTGAAATCTAGCTTTGGCATTTGTTGAAACTGTCAGTACTCAAGTAGCCTTTAGGAGTTTGTTTTAAAGATGTCATTCTAGGAAGACACTTACTCTAAAAACCTATGACGAAGACCAGCTGCAGGAAAGATGTGACCTTACATATATCCTGGTGAGGGATACTGAGTAAGAAACTGTCCCTACTTATGCACCAAAGTTATTTAAAGGTCATCAGGAGAAATCATTAAAATATTGTTTTGTGTGGGGTCATCTTTAATTTTCTTGTGCTGTCTTTTACAAGATACATAAATTATAGGTCTACTATAGCCTTCTTGGAGAAGGAAATGGCAACCCATTCCAGTATTCTCGCCTGGAGAATCCTGTGGACAGAGAAGCCTGGAGGGCTGCTATCCATAGGGTCGCACAGAGTCAGACACGACTGAAGCGACTTAGCAGCAGCAGCATAGCCTTCTACTTTTCTATCTATACAATCTATTAATTTTTGAGAGTTTGATATTGAAACTCCAACTAAGGATCTTAATTTATCAACTGAAAAATAATTGTAATAAATGGTGTATATATAACTTAGTTCTGTAGTTTCCAAGTTTCCTGTAAATGTGTTATCATACTCTCATAATTTTAAAAATAAAAAAGAGAGAAAATATGCAAATTAATTACAGTTGTTTCCAGCTCTGACTCAAAGAAATTTCAAAATTGAAACAGAATATGGTGTGGGAAAGGGAAGAGTGAAAAAAACTTCTTTGCTTGAAAACATTTTCCAGACTGTTCAGCTTCAGAAGGGCAACGGTGGCCGTGATAGGAGGTATGCAGTACACATTTATATCTTTAAAAGAACTCTAATTCTCCTTCCCTTTCTTTTTTCTTTTTTCCTTTCATGAAGGGAAAAAAAAAAAAAAGCAACAGGAAGTTTTATCTTCCACTATGATCTAGATGACTTACAGGTTCTTTTTTTGTTTTTTGTTTTTTTTTACTATCTAAAAGGGTAGAGAAGGAGTGGCAGGTTTTAGTGTAGATTTTTCTAGTGGTTTTTTTTTTTTAATTAGCACTATTTTTATATCTCATACCATTTAAACTAAAAGATACCAGCAATCAAAAATCACTAAGTCCTTTCAACTTTTAAATGTGCACATATACCAGTGTTGCGTATCTTATACACACTCATGATATTGCTTAAACAAATCCATATATGAACGCAGTTCTTCAAAATCTACACATGAAAGATCATATGGCCAAGAACACTGGCAGGATTCAATTGTTACTGCCCAAAGGTTGCTTCATCCTAATTTTTTATAGTATATGGACATTTAACATAAACTTTAATACTCAAGTCCTCTGTGATCAAGTGTTCAAATTTTCCTCAAAGGAATTTCAGCCAGGTGAATCTTAGTCACATGCTCTGTGATTAACGTCAGTGATAACCTCAGCTCAATTCAGGAAGTTTGGGCCACCTCACCAGGTGAAGAACCATAATCAGCTGAGGAGCTTGGTGAAGGCAAAGGGAATACAGAACGGGTAGTTAGAAATACCAGTGCCAACCACACAGTCAGTTATAGAAATGAGTACTGTCATTGTCATGAGTATTTCTTCCTTAATTGTTACATGTTCGTGTCTGTGTACATATATACATAATGTAACATAAGAAGTATTGACTGTATGTCACGGCTTTCAAGTTATAGGATGTCACAGAGAAGAGCAAACATCATTTAAGGACTTTGGATCCTCTTCCTGGGGAAACAGCACATTTTAGGTTGTATGCAGGATAGTTGCCTCGTGTTTTGTGGATGTATAACTTAGTTATCATGTTTTTTGGAGATAAGCATGGTTTAAGGAGGTGTGTAGGGATGCCAGCGCAACAATGGGTATACCTGAGATGGTTAATAGTATGTGTTAACTTGGCTAGGCCACGGGATACCCAGATGTTTGGTCAAACTTTATTCTGGGTATTTCTGCGAGGGTGTTTTGGATGGGATTAACATTTAAGTTGGTGGACTTTGGGTAAACCAGAAAATGAAAGTGAAGTCGCTCAGTCGTGTCCAACTCTTTGTGACCCCATGGACTGTAGCCTACCAGGCTCCTCCGTCCATGGGATTTTCCAGGCAAGGATATTGGAGTGGGTTGCCATTTCCTTCTCCAGGAGATCTCCCCAACCCAGGGATTGAACCTGAGTCTCCTGCATTGTAGGCAGATGCTTTACTGTCTGAGCCACCAGGGAAGCCTCTGAGTAAACCAGACCATCCTCCAAAATGTGGGTGGATCTTTACCAATCAGTCGAAGGCTTGGACAGAACAAAAAGCCTAGACTCCTGCAAGCAAAAGAGAATTTCCAGTAGACTGCCAGCAGACTTCGCCTGCCATGTTGGTCCTTTCTGGTTCTACATCAAATGGCCTTAAGACTCAAACTGAAACATTAGCTCTCTCTTGGGTCTCCAGCCTGCTGAACCACCGTACAGAAACTGGACTTGCCAGTCTCCACATTCATATAAGCCAATTTCTTGTAATACATCTTTTGTTTTATATACATACATATCCTATTGGTTCTGTTCCTCTGGAGAATTTTGACTAATATAATGGGTAAATTAACTTTTTTTCTTTCATGACCAAATGAATATGTCTTTCTTGGTCCTTCTCCTAATTCTTGTTTTATTAAATTTCTTTTTTGTTTCTCTCTCTCTCTGCTATCCAGCCATCCTCCTAGTTCTGAAATTCATGATATTCACAAAACAATTCTTCCCTTATAAAAAGTTCTTCCTTGATGATTTCACCTTACATCATCTTGAACTAGTACCTCAAATAATTCTCAAATATATACTTCCAGCCTGACCTCTTGCTGAAATAATGGATCCTCCTTTCCAACATCTTAATACTGATCTCGATCTGATTATTCACCACATACTTCAATATGTTTAAAACTGAACTATTTTTTCTTCTAAAAGAAGAAGCATTTTCCATGTAGCCTTTTCCTTATTCTGTTAATAACACAAGAAAACTGAAGATGACCCCACACAAAAGACTATTTTACTGATCTCTCCTGGTGACCTTTAGAGAACTTTAAAGCATGAGTACGGACAGATCTTACTCAATATCCCTCACCGGGATCTCTCATCTTTCACGCCAGCTGGTCTTAATAACACAAACTTCCACCTGGGTTACCCCAAATCAAACTCTCATTCATTCTTCACTTTCTCTCTGTTCCTACACAGATGGGTTGGTGAATTCTGGCACATTTTCATCTGCAGCATCTCTGTGATCTTTTCCCTCCCCCTCCATCATTCCTCTTCCTCTTCCATTCACACTTCAGTCCAAGCCCCAGATAAGTTTCCCTGGCTAAAGAACTCTAAGAACCCTCTAACTGGTTTATCTTATTCTCGGCTTTTCCTCTTCATCCATTTTCCTTACGATTCGGGAATTATTTTCCAGAAGAGGTCATACAGAGATCTTAAGAGGAAAAGGAATGAATAACCAACAGTTCACAGAAAACTCTTCCTACCAAATAAATATACCCAATTTCTTTCTCCATTTGGAGGTCCTGGCCATAATTAAGTCAATCCAGATTTTGAGGGAGCTATGTTACTGATGCAGCCCCAAAGCAGAAAGCCACATGCAAAGAATTTAAGGATACAAGACAGTCAAGACAAATGCCAGATTTAGGATAATTCCAAGGGTTCAACAACTTGAAAGAGAAAGATGAGAAACTATGGAGGCTTCAGGGGCTACAGCTAACGAGAAGGCAAGAGACAGGACTATTACAACAAAGTCTCTCTCTTTACTGGGAAATTGGGAAAGGAATACATCAAGGCTAGATATTGTTACCCTGCTTGTCCAATGTCTATGCAGAGTACATCATGCAAGACGCCAAGAGCGATGAATCACAAACTGAAATCAAGACTCTGAGGAGAAATATCAACAACCTCAGATATGCAGATGATACCACTCTAATGGCAGAAAGTGAAGAGGAACTAAACAGCCTCTTGATGAAAGTGAAAGAGGAGAGTGAAAGGGTCAGCTTTAAACTCAACAATCAAAAAACTAAGATCGTGGCATCCAGTCCCATCACTTCATGGCAAGTAGAAGAGGAAAAAGTGGAAACAGTGACATTTTCTTTTCTAGGGCTCCAAAATCACAGTAGACAGTGATTACACCCACAAAATTAAAAGTCACTTACTCATTGGAAGAAAAGCTATGACAAACCTGGACATTTATTTAAAAACAAAGACATCACTTTGCTGACAAATGTCTGTATAGTCAAAGCTATGTTTTTTTTCAGTAGTCACATAGGGATGTGAAAGTTGGACCATAAAGAAGGCTGAGCACCAAACTGATGCTTCTGAATTATGGTGTTGCAGAAGACCCTTGAGAGTCCCTTGAAGATCAAACCAGCCAATTCTAAAAGAAGTCAACCCTGAATATTCATTGGAAGGACTGATGCTGAAGCTCCAATACTTTGGCCACCTGATGTGAAGAGAACTCACTGGAAAAGACCCTGATGCTGGGAAAGATTGAGGGGAGGACGAGAAGGGGTCTACAGAGGATTAGATAGTTGGATGGCATCACGGACTCAATGGACATGAGTCTGAGCAAACTCCAGGAGATAGTGAAGGACAGGGAAGCCTGGCATTCTGTAGTCCAAGGAGTCTCCAAGGGTCAGACACATCTGAGTGCCTGGACAACAGTAACTCTCTTCAGCCTTTTGGAAATATATGGAATTGCCCTGAGATGCTGCTCTTTAACACTGGGAGGGGGATGCCCGTGAGAATGATTTGGTGTATATCTTTGATATGACTCCCAACTATAGGATTCTTGAAAACAAAGATGATCATTTCCATAACTATATCTTACACTGGGTTGTTAAAAAAATGAACACATTTATGTTGGTGAGAAAAAGTCCTTTAGCCTAACATTCAGGTTTTCCATGAACTAATTCCAGTTCACTGCTTCAAACTTATGTTTCATCATAGATTCTTGGCTCCAGGAAACTTAACTAGTGTTTCAAGTACAAAGTTCAGATTTCCAGCCATTATTCTAGAACTGTTCTCTCAGTGACGAGAAAAAAAATTTTTTTTTCCAATTCTCTATACGTCTAAGGCATACTCAGCCCTCACGGACTATATTCAGTATCATTGCCTCCAAGAAATCCCACACTTCAGTAGGAGGAAACCTCCCTTCCCGTCTCTCCTCTGCAAGTTCAAGGTAAAAGAGAACCCTTCCTGAACTCATTGATAATTCTCCCCTTATATTCATGGTTTCTGTTATACGTCATACCTTCCTACTTTTCTGTCAGTTCCTTGACAACAATCTCTATCTGAGTCATCTTAGTATGCCTCCCCTACAACAGCAGTTGCCCTGTACACAATGAATGCAATACAGGTTTCTTAAAATAAAAAATTTCATGACTCACAAGATTTCTACCCCCGTTCCTTTGTTTCCCGGCTATAAAAACAAGCAAATGAGCTATGCTCAGCGTTGGCTCTCCCTACGAGGAAGCGGCTGGCTGTTGTGGCAGCAACCCCTGTTCTAATAAACTTTATTCTCCTTCCAAAAATATATAAACCAAATAATAAATTTCAGTTAAACTTAAGTTTTTTACATCTATGGTTTATGTAAAATTTTTGGTAACCTGGTACCTCCGTAGTAAATGCAACTTTAACAAAGTAATTATTCCTCTCCCTTTTCAATTGCATATATTCATATCATAGCTTTCTAAGAACTCAGTCATATATGACAATAAATCTGTCATCCAGTATCTGGGAAATCCAAATAAAGCCAGCCACCCATTTGGATGATGATGATAATAATGATTACACACATAGAGCACTTATGATGTGCCCAACGCTACTCTTTACACACATTAACTCATTTAATTCTCACAACACACCTGTGACGTCAATACAAAGAAGAAACTGAGTGTAAAAGCGCTTAAGCTAGTAAGTGCTAGGGTCAGAATTCACCTCCATTTGGCCAGGACCCAGAATCCATGCTCTTAATACCATTCAGCAGAATACATATTTCCCCTTATCACTCAAAAAAAGGCCCAAGTAGAAGGGATGCTCCCTGGCTTGCAAGGCCCATCATCTTCTGGCTCACCCCAGAGGGTGACCCTTGAGCCCCCCTTCAGGGGTGAACGGAAAGCACTCTAGAGCAAAGAGCATGTGAGGGATCAAGGACTCTGCTGGGTATTTTTTAAATGGCATTTGTGCAATGAAAATTCTAGTAATACATCTCCAATGTCATTATATAAGGCTTGAGGCTCAGGGAGATATAGAAAATGACGTGTTTTAAGGGTGTTGCTTTGTAGTAGCCTCAGAACCAAATTTTCTAAAAAATAAAGTAGAATATATGAGAAGACTGGAATCACGAATATCCTTACTGCACACACCCTGCTGTGAGTGACTCTTTGAACAGAATTGCTGCTTAGACTTCAAACCACCACTGTGACCTCAAGAGGTTAGCAGAAAAGAGAAATGCTTTGGTTCAGAAACCATAACATGGGTATATAATGCCATTTAAAGGCACAAGATTTAGAACTCAGTGTGGCTTTTTGGGAAAAGTAAGTGAATCCTCTTCTGAAAAAGTAGAAAACTCAATGAAGGATAATGCTTTTAATTCCAGATCAATATACAGGCCTAATAGTAAAATCTTATTTTGCTCATAAGAATAGATGCTGTGTTCTTAAACATCATTAAATAAATTATGTTCTTCAACTGACATGGTCGTACTTGACATTTTTTGAATTTGTGACAGTCTTTTCAGTGAAATGGCAGGTATCTGCTGGTGCTCTAGAGTAAGAAATAGTAAAATATATCCTCCATGAAATGTGTTGGGCCCATGGAGAAAATGACAGAGCAACTGGAAGAACCCAAAGGGACTCAAGGAGGTCAGCCAGGCAAGCCCAGTCCAAAACAGTGGATTTAAACCACATATCTGTAGATCTGATTGATCAAGGACAGAGACTTCTTAAAAGATTATCATAGAGCAGAGGTCAGACGTATCTACGTTAAGTTTATCATTGGGCTAGGGGAAAAAAAGGACTCTCACATTTCGATTAGAAGGGAATTTTGAACTCATATCTCAAAGGATCATACTTTTATGATGATCTTCCTGCCCTCCTCCCCTGAACTCAGTAATTTTTGTCTTTGAGTATCTAACCAAAAGGGAATTTTCTCTTCTTTTTCTGAGAGCCAGGAGACACAAACAGTAAGAGAAATAGCTATTAATGTTATAAAGATAGCAAGATGAAAAGGGGGTGGGGAAAATTGAAGAAAAGTATAATTTTAGTTTGCATCATTTTTTACAAAATGTATCACACTACATCATTCCCTTCTCCTCTCTGGGAAATTAACAGAAACAACACCTTGCTAGTTTTCTCCAGTGTGTCATTCTGACTGGAATTTTGAACTCATATCTCAAAGGATCATACTTTTATGATGATCTTCCTGCCCTCCTCCCCTGAACTCAGTAAATTTTGTCTTTGAGTATCTAACCAAAAGGGAATTTTCTCTTCTTTTTCTGAAAGCCAGGAGACACAAACAAGAAGAGAAATAGCTATTAATGTTATAAAGATAGCAAGATGAAAAGGGGGTGGGGAAAATTGAAGAAAAGTATAATTTTAGTTTGCATCATTTTTTACAAAATGTATCACACTACATCATTCCCTTCTCCTCTCTGGGAAATTAACAGAAACAACACCTTGCTAGTTTTCTCCAGTGTGTCATTCTGACCATGTTCATTTATATGAGGACAACATTTTGTTACAAGAGTATCTGATATATAATGATTGAATTTTCAATATTCATAATAAACATTTGGTCAATACAGCAAATGTTAGATTTCCTTTAATGGACTGAGTAATGTAAAAGTACTGGAGAAATACAAAGAAAAATAAAAGTAAATTCTAGTCACTTTTGAAAAAAAAAAACTATTACTATAAGACTTACATGATGTTCACAGCCTCAAGTGAGTGATTTTATCATTCCAAGCTGTTTAAAATAATCAGCCTCATAAAACTTTAATGACCACCACTTTCTCACTCTGTATTTATAGCGAAGCCTCCTCATTCATTTACAAAGAGACAGACTAAATTCTCAAATACTTGCATTATTCAAGTCTTACATGGCATGAGCTTTCTCTGTTCCAAGTTGCAAATGTGTCCAAGTCAGTTTTAACCTCACGATACAAACTATATGACTATTCTATACAAATTTCAGACTCAGGCTATTGAGAGCATTTAAATATTGTTGGGTTTTTTTTTAATCTAATTAGCTTACTATACTGAGTCTACTGCAATATAGCTTTACTATTATTCCTTGGACTAAGACATTATGATTTGTTGGAACGATGCCAAGATCATATAGCTAATAGATCATCTATAATAAGCAAAGTGGAAAAGCATATCCCTTCTGCACAGGTGGATGGTGCTATTTGTGCCAAATAATATAGCGTGTCTCTCCCTACTTGGTATTTTAAACATGCATTTTGTTGTAAGGCTCCCTGCCAACAGGCTGCATGGGTCGAAATAGAGCCCAGCTGATAATTCAAAAGGTGAGTTAATTAGGGGTTGCAGCTTGGAGTGTTATCAAGCTGCTGCTCAGACATCTATCTGCTTTCCATACAGGTGTGAAATACTGACAGCAAATTTTAGAAATGTAATGACATTTTACCTTTCACTTACTTGATTAAATTTTGATATGACTCATACTTTAAGGGGAATAGAAACTATATCTTTGTTCAAGCAGTTATTTACGATGAGACAGCACTTGGGGTGTTCAAAAGAAAGTAATATGAAATCTATTAACAAAATATTCTCCAGGCCTCATACACTCTGCCGATATAACACAAAAGCTGATTATGAAGTATATCAGGGACGGGGGAGCCTGGTGGGCTGCTGTCTCTGGGGTCACACAGAGTCGGACACGACTGAAGCGACTTAGCAGCAGCAGTTAAAATTAACCATTTATGCCTCAGTACTTTTTATTCACAAATTCTAACACTGAAGGCAGGTCACAATGAAGCTCTTCCTAGTTTATATTATACTCACATATGATCACATATCCTAGATGAATAATAGACCACAGCAGAGAAAGAGCTTCAACTGTGGAGCTATTTTTGCCTCAGGAAAAGCAAAGATATAAAGAGGCTCAAATCTTGATGTATATCTGGTAATTTATCTGGCCACAACATAAGGGAGAAAATTCTATAGCATATATTTTACCATCCCAATTCTAGAAGTTGAGTTTTTTAAAAGAGCGTATTGTGATTAGTGAGTTTTAAATACTGAGTATCTAAATATCCTTTAAGAACTGTCTTAAGTTTTTCCCTAAAATACTAGGAGATTATGCACAATCAGAAGATAAAGCAATAATTGGAAAAATGGTTTCTATTGGGTTGGCCAAAAAATTCATTCAGATTTTTCTGTAAGATGGTATGGAAAAACAAACAAACTTTTTGGCCCACCTAATATATATATTTTTTTTCCTTTTCCTCATCTCTTCCAGGCAGAATCAGACATCAGTTTCAATCTCATGTCCCAGTGTTTTTCATTTCATGATCGCTTCCAGTGAAAGGCAATTTTGCTAAAAAACTAAGTCTTAGATTTGTAGACTTTCAGGAAATACTTTACATGTGCCCCTTAAATATGTTCACATATTTTATTCACTTTTACTAAGAATGATAAAGCTTATGATGGTGATAATAAAAAATGATACCAACAGAATTAAGGATAGACTTGCTTTAAAAATTAAACCTAAAAAAACACCTAATTTGAATCTTTTTATGTATTTCGGGAAAATATGTGTCTTAATTTGGCTCCACTGAAAGCAGAGCCTCACAAGGCTGTGAGAGCATGTAGCTTAATCGGAAGGTCAGCCCAGTAAGCAGAAGTGAGGGAGTGGGGAGAGGCAGGGAAGTTAAAAACGCAAATATAAGAGCTTATTGTTGAGTTTGCGTCTGTCATGACTCAGTTCTTCTGGGACCTGTGGGAGGCATGCAGAATGCGTCCCAACACAGTCTACCTGAAGAAGAGGAACTGACAGCTCTTATTTTCCCATCGCTTGAGGGTTGTCCTCAAGGGCAACGTACACCCCACCCTTAAAGACTCCATACTTCTCAGTAATGCTCACTTCAGGCCACAGCTCAGAGAAAACCCAAAGGATAAAAGTCGAAAGATACATACCATGTGCTTGAAGCCGAGGCACCATTCTGAGAGAAGTCACAAGGAATCACTCAATACAAATGCAACAGCAATCACAGGTAGCTGAAGGAGTTGACAAGGGAGACTAAAAATGTCCACTGCAATAAAATTATTTTTCAAAAAAACCCACTTTTTTTTTTTTTCACAAGCTTGCCTGTTGTTGAAATTTTGAATTCAGTCTTCAATCAAAAAGTGATTAAGCAATGATATCCTTGACTGTATTTATGTGGGACAGGAAGGGATTAGCTAAGACTTCTTGCCTCTGAGCATAGACTGGTGGTCTTAATTATTAGAAAAAAATTGGTCTTCTTTGACAAAGTAGCCCAGGTGAAGATAATAAAAGTAAAATGGTCAAAATGTATACAGCAGAGAGATATTAGAAAAAAGTCCAAGAGAGCTTTTAAATTGTGGCAAATGAGATTTCGCTGGCAAATAATTACTCCCTTCTTTCTCCATACCTATGGTAGAATGGTATATCTGTAGCCTTTAATGAATCATGTTCCTGTGTAATGACCATGTGACTTCGGCCAATGAGACATCATTAACTATGATTCAAGTACAAATTTGATAAACATTTGCACACGGGGGCAAATTCTTCTAGAATTCTTTCTCATGAAAGGCAGCTACCATGCATACACCATGATATAAAGACACTCAGACTAAACAACTAAATGAAAATCCCTGGAGGAAAAGAAGCCATCTTAGATTTTTCTGGCACTATCTGAACTCTTCCCTTAAAACAGACATTCAGACATTTAAAAGTAATTCAGTTATACCATGTGCAGTAAAAAAGCTATCCATAAAATCATGAGAACAAAGCATAGTTGTTTAAGCTGTTAAAATCAGGTAGTTTGTTCTGTATCAATATATATCTGATACAGAAACTGAGGCCAGACATGGAATTCTATATAACAAACACCTAAAATATATATCACTGATCTTAGGGATGGAAGTGAGCAGAGGCAAAGAGATTGTTCTGTTCAGTCGTTCAGTCATGTCCAACTCTTTGTGACCCCATGAACTGCAGTACGCCAGGCCTCCCTGTCTATCACCAACTCCTGGAGTCTGTCCAAATTCATGTTCATTGAGTTGGTGATGCCATCTAACCATCTCATCCTCTGTCGGCCCCTTCTCCTCCTGCCTTCAATCTTTCCCGACATCAGGGTCTTTTCAAATGAGTCTGCTCTTCACATCAGGTGGCCAAAATATTGGAGTTTCAGCTTCAACATCAGTCTTTCCAATGAACACACCCAGGACTGATTTCCTTTAGGATGGACTGGTTGCATCTCCTTGCAGTCCAAGGGACTCTCAAGAGTCTTCTCCAACACCACAGTTCAAAAGCATCAATTCTCCGGCACTCAGCTTTCTTTATAGAACTAAAGATCGAACTGGTCAATTTCCAAGCAGAATTTAGAAAGGATATTTCCAACCCAAACTTGATGGGTGGGAAAATGAAACTCCTCCTTAGTTTCAGTCTTCCCAAATAGCAAAAAGTTTTCATGTAAGAAATGATCTCATGGCAAAAATAAAATCCATAGTACTACCAAAAAACATGATTTTGGGGTCAAGATAAAATAAAAGGTGAAGATGTAATCCCCTTCATCAAGACTGTAAAAGATTTAAGGAAATGCTTTACAGGCCCTCTCTGCTAGATAAAAATGACTTCTAATAATTCTCAGGGAATTGTTCTATAGCAGGCAGTCTCAAGTAGAGGGGAACTGGTCTTGAAGAGATTTATGAATGTGGCTTTTTCTAAATGGAGTAAATTTGTAGTTTGATATATAGAAAACCCATAACTTTTTTTAAAGGAGTTGAATCAAGTTGGGGCAAAAACAGTTCCAAATCAAAAGATGTCCTTGGGCCTTTACCTCTGCAGGGAGCAAACAGGCTAGGAAATTTCCTTAGCTGCAAACATATGTAATTTCTTATGGAAAACGATGGATGAATCATAGAAAAAAGCCAGGAGCTGAATGGGTAAAGTTAAGAGTCCAGAGTGTGCAGACATGAGCCATGGGTTGAACAACCAGTCCCAAGAAGTGTAACTGGATCCTCGTTAAGGAAAAATGCCTGAACTCAGAAGAAGGGGAATTGAAAACATGTGCCCAGATTATAGAATTGCTATGGACAATAACTATTCTGTGCTTTCAATTTGTCTCCCTTTTAAATAGGATCCTCTATTGGGTTCATCCTGCCGTAGTTTCACCACTGAACACTGGTTGTGTGTGGAACAGACAGCTTTCTTAGTTTATAACCCTCTGCTTCCCACAAAGCTGTGCCTGAGGAATAATATCCAAGTAATAATATATGAGGAAGCATAGCAAGATACCTCACTGTACCTGTACCTGATTTGAATGATGAGATACAGCAGTTCAAGCCTAAGATCGATACCAAAATGGGATTAGGAATTCGGAGTCTTAGAAGTTATTGAATTTTACAAGTGGAATGAATGCAAATCATCAGGGGCCAGCGAGTGATCTGTGGTACCCCATCACATTGGTGGCTCCCTATAAATCCCAACTCCATTTCTTCTGTTTCTTCATGTGCCTGTACAATCCTCTATCATACTGACATCTTAGCCATGTGACCTACTTTGACCAATGGGACATTACAGGTGTGATGCAAGCAGAAATTTGATGGGCACTTAGGTTTTGCTGCTTGTGACCTTAGAACACTTCCTTTAGGAAGTCAGTTGCTTTACTATCAAGAAATTTATGTTAAGCTGCTGAACTGAGAACCATGTGATGAGAACTTCTGTTCAGATGAGAGAGCATCTTAAATGATTTGCACCTGGAGTGCTCCCAGCTGAATGTAGCCATTTATTAATACTTGATTGCTGCAACACCACATGGAGCAGCAAAACCATCCAACAGAGCCCAGTCAACATAGGACTGTAAGTCATCAGTCACCATGATTTGTTATATACCACAGGATAATATGAGAGAACCATGCTTGCCCACTGCATCAGTCTTCAGCTTGGCCTGGTTTCTTGCATCTTTGTGTTTCTCTACCTACCAAGGTCTTGGTGGATCAACTTAATGTGCACAGAAGTGACATTGCTAGTTCTAGCGTAGGTTTTAAGGGGCATCCTGTATTTCTATTCACCCCTTTAACAACCTCTGACTTCTGCCACAAGAAGAACATTTTATAGGTGGCTACTGCCTTTCCAGCTTGTGTTCCAGACCAGGGCTAGGTCTAGACTAAGACAAGTAATTTGTCTAGGGATCAAATTTTAAGGTGCAAGAAGGTGACTGTCTGCAAGTCAGGAAGAGAAGAGAATTGGTTTCTTACCAATTCTGGTTTCTTACCAGAAACCAAATTGTCCAGCATCTGACTTGGAACGTCTTGCCTCAAGATCTAGAACTGCAAGGAAAAAAACTTTTTTTTTGTATCAGTCAGTCTATGTTGTTTTATTATGGCAACCCTAGCCAACAAATACATATATACCTAGCATGGCATTTAACACGTTTAAAGTTTAAGTAGGAACTTGCCGTCTCTCCTCCCAGCATAAAGTGTATCCTATCTTGAAGTAAGGTAAGTTTCCAAAATCTTTCATTTAAAAAAAAAACCCTACTCACTAGTCATATAATGAAAATTATATCACTTAAACAGGACTCATTTAAATTTGCATTTGGGTTTTTAACTGTTGTGTTTCTTTGAGTCAAACTTCCTGGGATACAACCTCTAGGTTGTTGTTCTTTTGTTTAGTCAGTAAGGCATGTCCCACTCTTTTCTGACCCCATGGACTGTTTCCCACGAGGTTTCTCTGTCCATGCGATTTCCCAGGCAAGAATACTGGAGTGGGTTGCCATTTCTTTCTCCAGGAGATCTTCTCTACCCAGAGGTTGAACCCACGTCTCCTACATTGGCAGGGGGATTTTTTTTTACCACTGAGCCACATGGGAAGCTATCTTTATACTATCTTTCTGTAAACCATACCATCTAACCCTTTACTCCAGCATGTTGTTCTTTGTGATTTACCTAGTAGATTAAAATATGGCTGTTTAGCCTTCATGATTTTCCTAAGAATTTAATTATTATTAAGAAAAGGAATATGATTGTTCAAGTGGCAGAGCTGATGTTGGATAGGGGGAAATGGTTTGCTTAGAAATTTAGCCACCATAGTTAGAGTCTTGTCACTTTAACCTCAGGTAAAGAAATGAAATTCTATTTTCCATGATTTTCTCAATTGTCAAAATGAAACACTGAACTAGTGATTCCTGAAACCACTTTTTTTCCCCCTAAGGTTTTATGATGTTATAACTCTTAAGTCCTAGGACATAAAAGTTGTCTGATTACTTGATTTATAAGACACACTGTCATGTTATTTGTTAATGCTTTGGCCTAATCCTAGAGTATAGCACATGATTTTGTTTTTTACTGTAAATATACGATATTCATTTAAAATATATCTACAAATTAAGTGCAATTTTTCTTAGAATTTTGAACATGAGAAAAATGTACATCAGCGCTACATAATAAAGTACCATTTATTTTTTGCACTGTTTAAGCAAGCTACAGATATTCAATTGCCATTGAAATATTTTTGTAAACCATGCAACCTTTTACACAAAAGATAATTATGAAATAGCTAACATTCATTTGACCACAACCAATAAATAATTTATGAACTGGGTGTTTGAAATTATGCAAATATTCTAAATACTTTTTGTTGCCTGTACATCTGAGTAAGTATGATTCAGAAGAAAGTGTGCAATGGATTAATAGATTCAACATTGAAGAGATTTGCATTTCTACAGAGTTCTTTTCTTTGCTGGCTTCTACTATCTTTAGTATCATGGCTCAGAAAACAAGCTTGACAATACTGTCTCTAAATGTATTTGAATATCCTGGCATCCCTATTCATCAGCCTCTTTGATGCTTTAAATGTCTTTTGCTTTCTTTCCAGAACTCTTTATGAAGGCAGAGAGATATGCTTTTAGTAGCGTATCCAACTATCTTATAATACACACTAAATGGGGGAGAAAATGGATGTCTTTAAATATTTGATATATCTGTGATAGCCCATAACAGAGTTTAGTGAGAGTAAGTTGCAGAATGGGCTCATTACTAAAAGCATATTGCATACCAGGGGCCACACACAACATCCCAGCAATGACCAGGAACTGCCGACTTCATAAACTCCCTTTGTCATATGGAAAGCTTATTGACACCAGTAAACTGGTGGACAGACCCAATTAGCAGTTACATATATATTGCCTTCAGTATGGATGAACATTTCATGAAGGAGATGTATTTGATTTTGGATTATAATCAAGTATAAAAAGATTTTATCACATATGATAGTATATCATCCAAAAATATTTCTTAGAAACTACTAAGAAACGTGGAGGTCATTTATTTTCATTTCTTTCCACACCCCGGGTAGAGAGTGGGTGGTGTTTCTGTCAATAAATATATTCAGATGTCTTCAGTCTTATGACTCTAGCCGATATTAACATACCAAGAAAAGACACAGTATTTTTATTGCTAGTGTATGTACTATTGTTTCATCCAGCATTCTTTACCCAAATGCCTCTTGGTCTCTGACCAAATTTCATCACACAAGGTAACACATGTATTGACAGATTAGTATCTTCCATTGTTTTGTAAACTCAATGAGTCTGTAAAGAATAAGGGGGGGAGGGAAGGCTACACAGACTTAAGGATGGGTATAGACACTTGAGTATTGTTTATTCTGAAAAGCCTTTTTCCTGTAGTAATACACGATTGCTTAAGAGCTAACACTATGCACATACCCAAAAAAAAAAATTCACATCATGGAAGCGTATATCTTCACTAATAGTGACACTTATTTTCCCTGAAAGAAATAAAGATGTGTATAAGAGACAGGGTCTAGACTAAGACAAGTAATTTGTCTAGGGATCAAATTTTAAGGTGCTCTTAAGAAGGTGACTGTCTGCAAGTCAGGAAGAGAAGAGAATTGGTTTCTTACCAATTCTGGTTTCTTACCAGAAACCAAATTGTCCAGCATCTGACTTGGAACGTCTTGCCTCAAGATCTAGAACTGCAAGGAAAAAAACTTTTTTTTTGTATCAGTCAGTCTATGTTGTTTTATTATGGCAACCCTAGCCAACAAATACATATATACCTAGCATGGCATTTAACACGTTTAAAGTTTAAGTAGGAACTTGCCGTCTCTCCTCCCAGCATAAAGTGTATCCTATCTTGAAGTAAGGTAAGTTTCCAAAATCTTTCATTTAAAAAAAAAACCCTACTCACTAGTCATATAATGAAAATTATATCACTTAAACAGGACTCATTTAAATTTGCATTTGGGTTTTTAACTGTTGTGTTTCTTTGAGTCAAACTTCCTGGGATACAACCTCTAGGTTGTTGTTCTTTTGTTTAGTCAGTAAGGCATGTCCCACTCTTTTCTGACCCCATGGACTGTTTCCCACGAGGTTTCTCTGTCCATGCGATTTCCCAGGCAAGAATACTGGAGTGGGTTGCCATTTCTTTCTCCAGGAGATCTTCTCTACCCAGAGGTTGAACCCACGTCTCCTACATTGGCAGGGGGATTTTTTTTTACCACTGAGCCACATGGGAAGCTATCTTTATACTATCTTTCTGTAAACCATACCATCTAACCCTTTACTCCAGCATGTTGTTCTTTGTGATTTACCTAGTAGATTAAAATATGGCTGTTTAGCCTTCATGATTTTCCTAAGAATTTAATTATTATTAAGAAAAGGAATATGATTGTTCAAGTGGCAGAGCTGATGTTGGATAGGGGGAAATGGTTTGCTTAGAAATTTAGCCACCATAGTTAGAGTCTTGTCACTTTAACCTCAGGTAAAGAAATGAAATTCTATTTTCCATGATTTTCTCAATTGTCAAAATGAAACACTGAACTAGTGATTCCTGAAACCACTTTTTTTCCCCCTAAGGTTTTATGATGTTATAACTCTTAAGTCCTAGGACATAAAAGTTGTCTGATTACTTGATTTATAAGACACACTGTCATGTTATTTGTTAATGCTTTGGCCTAATCCTAGAGTATAGCACATGATTTTGTTTTTTACTGTAAATATACGATATTCATTTAAAATATATCTACAAATTAAGTGCAATTTTTCTTAGAATTTTGAACATGAGAAAAATGTACATCAGCGCTACATAATAAAGTACCATTTATTTTTTGCACTGTTTAAGCAAGCTACAGATATTCAATTGCCATTGAAATATTTTTGTAAACCATGCAACCTTTTACACAAAAGATAATTATGAAATAGCTAACATTCATTTGACCACAACCAATAAATAATTTATGAACTGGGTGTTTGAAATTATGCAAATATTCTAAATACTTTTTGTTGCCTGTACATCTGAGTAAGTATGATTCAGAAGAAAGTGTGCAATGGATTAATAGATTCAACATTGAAGAGATTTGCATTTCTACAGAGTTCTTTTCTTTGCTGGCTTCTACTATCTTTAGTATCATGGCTCAGAAAACAAGCTTGACAATACTGTCTCTAAATGTATTTGAATATCCTGGCATCCCTATTCATCAGCCTCTTTGATGCTTTAAATGTCTTTTGCTTTCTTTCCAGAACTCTTTATGAAGGCAGAGAGATATGCTTTTAGTAGCGTATCCAACTATCTTATAATACACACTAAATGGGGGAGAAAATGGATGTCTTTAAATATTTGATATATCTGTGATAGCCCATAACAGAGTTTAGTGAGAGTAAGTTGCAGAATGGGCTCATTACTAAAAGCATATTGCATACCAGGGGCCACACACAACATCCCAGCAATGACCAGGAACTGCCGACTTCATAAACTCCCTTTGTCATATGGAAAGCTTATTGACACCAGTAAACTGGTGGACAGACCCAATTAGCAGTTACATATATATTGCCTTCAGTATGGATGAACATTTCATGAAGGAGATGTATTTGATTTTGGATTATAATCAAGTATAAAAAGATTTTATCACATATGATAGTATATCATCCAAAAATATTTCTTAGAAACTACTAAGAAACGTGGAGGTCATTTATTTTCATTTCTTTCCACACCCCGGGTAGAGAGTGGGTGGTGTTTCTGTCAATAAATATATTCAGATGTCTTCAGTCTTATGACTCTAGCCGATATTAACATACCAAGAAAAGACACAGTATTTTTATTGCTAGTGTATGTACTATTGTTTCATCCAGCATTCTTTACCCAAATGCCTCTTGGTCTCTGACCAAATTTCATCACACAAGGTAACACATGTATTGACAGATTAGTATCTTCCATTGTTTTGTAAACTCAATGAGTCTGTAAAGAATAAGGGGGGGAGGGAAGGCTACACAGACTTAAGGATGGGTATAGACACTTGAGTATTGTTTATTCTGAAAAGCCTTTTTCCTGTAGTAATACACGATTGCTTAAGAGCTAACACTATGCACATACCCAAAAAAAAAAATTCACATCATGGAAGCGTATATCTTCACTAATAGTGACACTTATTTTCCCTGAAAGAAATAATTTTAGTTAAACCTACTACTCAGCCTTTCACAATCACAAATGTTTTAAAGCAATCATTAGGTTTAAATATTAATGCAAACACAGGATTTTCTTCAGTATCTCATTACTTAGTGCCCTGCTTACATCCTTATACATCTTCCTCTCAATCCAATCAACATTTACCTCCTTTATTTAAGTTTTTATTCTTTTGTTTTTCTCCTCTGAACACCCAAAGCCACAAACTGACAACTTGAACAAAGAACTCACTCTCCTTGGCACTGCTGTATGAATAAAACTTGCTTATTTTAGTTTTATTTAAATGCGCTATGTCTTCTTCTATGGTGGCACAGCACAGAATCACCCAGCCCACCTACCCACCTCCCAAAAAGGGAAGGTGGCAATGTTTCCTTAAGTCATCCATAAATTGTGAAGTAAGAGAATACATCAAAAGCTAATGCACCCTGGGGGACTGCTTACTCTGTTCTACATAGAACTCAGCTGACTTAACTTTAAAACATTCCTTTTCATTTAAGTACTCCCTTAAAACAGCATCAAGGATACAGCACTATATAAGCTGCTTACAATTTCTACTGCACATTTTATCAGGAAAGCTATCTATCCCAGATTTCTTCTCTTTAGAAAAATTTTAATGATCTGAGGTCACACCTCTTAAAAAGAATGAGGTCTAGTTTTACATAAGAAGGTCCAACTTGTAGGGTTTTATTTTCTTTTTATGCTCAGACCTCACAAACCGAGGACCACAATCTTCAAATAGCATTCCTTGTTAAAATTGAACTCAGAAAAGGAGGTTATTCTACCTCAGAATTTTAAATAAAGCTTCTACAACAAAGTTCAGTGTTCCAAAGCTTTAAATAAATCTGAATTAAAGCAGCACTCCAACACTCAAGTGTTCAAATCAAGTTGCTAATCCCATACTCTCACATGGCCTAGTGATTTGGGGAGAGTCCCTGTAGACCAGAGATAGCTTCTCAAAGAGCTAGGGACCTCAGAATATTTGCATCACAATCACCTACAGTGTTTACTGAAAACAACAGATTCCTGGGCCCTTCCATCTCCAGCTAAATCAGAATCCTTGCCTTGTTGTTGCTGTTATATAGTGGCTAAATTGTGTCTGATTCTTTTGTGATCCCATGGACTGCATCCCACACCTACCCCCGCACCCCCAGGCTCCTCTGTCATGGGATTCTCCAGGCAAGAAGGCTGGAGTGGGTTTCCATTCCCTCCTTCAGGGGATTCTCCCCACCCAGGGACTGAACCCACGTCTCCTGCATTGCTGGCAGATTCTTTACCGCTGAGCCCCCAGAGAAGCCCGAACGCTTGTCTTGCTGGGCCCGAAACCCGCATCTCTGACATCTTCCCCAGCTGATGCCTGCGCACAGCACAGTTTGAGAATCACTGCCGGGGGACCCATCACGGTGGCCAAGGAAGTCCAGGTGGCATCGGAAACCTGTTACATTCTTCCATTTTAAGAGACTTGGTGCTTTTAGGCTGAACCTCATCGCCACCATTTCGAGGCCTAGATTATGCTGGGAAGATTAAGGTCCCTTTGGATATTCAGAACTTTTGTCTCCCTGCTGTCAGCACCCAAGGAAGCTGGCAAATGCTGGTCCCTCGCAGTAACATTTAGTGCCGGTCAACACACCGTATGGGCTAACATCTGAGCCCAGAAATAGGAAAAGCGAGTATAAATAGATTTGAATTGGGGTTGGACGAGGATTTGGCAGGCAAAAAATGACTGTGTGTTGATGGGGTGGGAACGGACAGCTGCCAATTCAGGGATCCGTGGCCGCGGAGCTTCCTGACCCCCGTCCAGCCCAGAAGTTCCTGTGAGCTCTCTGGACTGCGCGCCTCTGGCTATAATTAGGGGGGGGTGCCGCTTTCCCTGGCAGAATCCATATGCATGTTCGTTGTGTTTGGCATTCAGCAGCAGTGTTTGAAGAGTGTCTGGCCCCCACCAGCGTTGAGTTGAGTCAGTCAGTGGAAAAAATGACAATGGTATCTGGCATCGAATTCAGGTGTTAAAATACCTTTATTAAAATAGAGGAAATAGCACCTATTAGGAAGTGACCCCGAGCTACCAAATTTTATTAGACTGGGAGAAGGTGTTCGCCCCACCCCCAACCCGCGGTTAAAGCATACTATTAATTCTCTTATGTCTTCCATGGTATTTAACTACAGAAATGGATGCATTCAGTAATTTCAGATTTGCAAGTCACTTTCGTGTAGGTATCAGGAAATAATGAGCTGAGGCTTGGCACATTTCAATAAAACTTATTGTCCACGTTTAGCTAAAAAAGAAAATTTGTGATGGGGTAGGAGAGACAGTCAACCCTCTTGGCAATTTCCCACTAGCAGTGAAGGAGGTAAAAGTCAAAAATAAAGTCTGTGGGATAATCCGAACATGGCATCCAAGTTTAAAAAGAAATGCCATGTCTCTTTTTCATCCTGAGGTGGGAGAGGAGGCTTGACAGAAGTGAGTGAAACCTCACTCCATAATATTCGTCTGAACCAGCCCTGATTGTCAGCAGTGAGCGCGCTGAGCAGAGGGTGCAGTGGGCCATGTCCGCCCTCCACAACTCTACAAAACCGCTTTAAAGTCAGCACGAGGTGCTGGCTTCCCCCTCTCTCAATGAAAAGCATACTTCTTGATTTTAAAATGTATGTTTCTACTTTATTCCAAAACAAGAGAGCATTATTTTCAGGATGATCATAGAAACCAAGTTAAATGTGTTTCTCATTTCAAGAGATAAAAAAGCATCACAACTCGGCGAAGAAACCTTTCAGTGCTGGAGGTTGGTTTAATGTAGCACTACTATGCACGTAATTTATTTTGAAACACAGTGATGCATGAAAATCTTCAGCATTTCTGACAGAATGAGATTACACATCCATCCCCCTCTATGCTTTAAAGGAAGAAAACCTTGACTTAGCCTGCCAATGTTATGAATAATATCTGTGCACGTGTCTGCAGTGTAATACCCCTCCTGTTAGATTCACTTCCAGAGATAGTAATTCCTGGGATAATTTCATTCAGAGGGTTCCCGCAGGAGCAAGGTGGATGCCCAGGAAAAGATATCGAAAATAATTTGTAGCCCTGTTAGACAACTTCTCATGTCAGTTTGCTTCTCCCTGGTCAGTTAGGAGACTCCGGATAGTTCTGAATGGAGAGCAACTGTGCAGAGGACCCAGGCGTCTCTTTTCCCAGAGGGTGAACTATAAGGTCAGGCTCAATGGGTATGTCTACCTTCATATAAAAAGGCTCTTTCTAAACTGGAGGAGAAAGTGACTTACTGTCTGTCCTGGGAACTAAGTTACTAGATGACATTTTCCTAACCCCTGCCTTCTCTTCTCAAGCATGAAGCAGAAATTATAGGTGAGTGATGTGCTATGCAAAACAGAGGGAGACGCAAAGAAAAACTAAAAAATAAATTTGACGCTTTGTCTTCCACAACAGGATGGAGCAACACCTGCATTTTATTTTGGCTACTAGTTTGCTCCAGAACAATACTTAAAATGACTATCAGTTGGAGATTGTTGGCCTTGCAAATACTTTCCCCAGTAAATTCATCTACAAACACAAATATTTGACCATATTCTTTTGCATGTTTTCTCCTCTAGATAGCTTTTAATCAGTTAGTATAATTAAAAGCTTATTTATACATCATTCTACAAACCAGAAGTCTCCCATCAGCAGCTCTTTTTTGCTTTCACTAGTTTCGTTGACCTATACTCAAGAGACCCCTCTTGGATCATTAAGGTTTTACTTTGTTTAATTTAGGTTTAATATTAAAACACATGTCAAAGCAGGAAAACGTCTTGAAAATTATTTATCCATAATAATATTCAGAATAAATATTTATTAGTCAGGATACTTGATTAAACAGCATAATGCATAGCACAACCGTTCCAGACAATACATTTTTCTGTAATAATGCTCTAAAAAGACAGACAGCAATATTAGAATGTGCAAGAATTCTAATATCAAGAATAGCTAGATTCTAAAATTATATGTATAGCTATTAATTTCAGACTTTAATTTTGGGGGCTGCAAAATCATTGCAGATGTTGATTGCAGCCATGAAATTAAAAGACACTTACTCCTTGGAAGGAAAGTTATGACCAACCTAGATAGCATATTGAAAAGCAGAGACATTACTTTGCCAACAAAGGTCCGTCTAGTCAAGGCTATGGTTTTTCCAGTGGTCATGGATGGATGTGAGAGTTGGACTGTGAAGAAAGCTGAGTGCCGAAGAATTGATGATTTTGAACTGTGGTGTTGGAGAAGACTCTTGAGAGTCCCTTGGACTGCAAGAAGATCCAACCAGTCCATTCTAAAGGAAATCAGTCCTGGGTGTTCATTGGAAGGATTGATGCTAAAGCTGAAACTCCAGTACTTTGGCCACCTCATCCGAAGAGTTGACTCATTGGAAAAGACTCTGATGCTGGGAGGGATTGGGGGCAGGAGAAGAAGGGGACGACAGAGGATGAGATGGCTGGATGGCATCACCAACTCGATGGACATGAGTTTGAGTGAACTCCGAGTGTTGGTGATGGACAGGGAGGCCTGGCGTGCTGCGATTCATGGGGTCGCAAAGAGTCGGACACGACTCAGCGACTGAATTGAACTGAACTGATGTACCTTATATCAAGTATTAAAAGATATCCAAGCAACACAAGGTAGTCACTGTTTCTTTCCTCAAGACATTTACAACAGAGATCAGATTTTCACAGGGACTAGAGAAAAACAGTGGAGAAGGCAATGGCACCCCACTCCAGTGTTCTTGCCTGGAGAATCCCAGGGACCAGGGAGCCTGGTGGGCTGCCGTCTATGGGGTCGCACAGAGTTAGACACGACTGAAGTGACTTAGCCCCAGCAGCAGCAGCAGAGAAAAACACACTACAGAAAGTATACTTAAGAGACGATAGAGGAAAACACACTAGAGAATGTACACTTAGAAACGAAAACACTGCACCTAAGCAATATAAACAGTAAGAGATCAGCAGACAGTGGCTTTTATCTAGGAAGAAGGGGAACAAAGCTGCATCTTGCTATTTCAAAACCAGCAGCATTACCGTTTTCAAATCAACAATACTTACAAATTGCTATGAGTGAGTGAGTGAGTGAAGTCGCTCAGTCGTGTCCGACTCTTTGCGACCCCGTGAACTGTAGCCCACCAGGCTCCTCCGTCCTTGGGATTCTCCAGGCAAGAATACTGGAGTGGGTTGCCATTTCCTTCTCCAGGGGAACTTCCCGACCCAGGGATCGAACCCAGGTCTCCCGCATTGCAGGCAGACGCTTTAACCTCTGAGCCACCAGGGAAGCCCACAAATTGCTATAACTCAACAAAAAATATCTAAATGGATGGATGCCACCCCAATACGTTTTAAAACTTTGCACAACTCAGTTCAACTTCAGCACAAAATTATAAGACTTAACTGCATTATGCAGAAATGGCCCTTAATGTTTCATATCCTGAAAACCCATGGATGTGAAAACCTTAGTCTTCTTCGCCAAGAGAACAGCCAACCTATTCCTCAGGCTGAGTAGCCCAGGCACGGAAAATTGTTAAGGCTGCTGGATTGGAGCATTTCTGGGACTGATGCTGAGCTACCACTACTACGACCCGGGCATAATTGGCACTGCTGGTTCTTTAGTTATTGTTGTAGCTGCTAGGAGCCTTTTAATAGTTTATTTAGAGAAAGAAAAGAGGACAATTGACCCTGGGTGGTTCTCAAATGGTGCTATTACTGGTTTGTTTTCATAGATTGGCAGTACCCCCACAACAAGCAATGTTCAAGAAATAAAATTACAGTTGTATTAACAGCTTCAAATTAGGGGTATTTTTTCAAATCATTGTGTGGGGCTTTAGTGGCGCAAGAATGAGTGGTTTTAATTGGGCCTTCTTCCTCAGAAGGCTTGAGGAAAACTCTTCAGCCCAACAACAGAAGGAAAAGGAAACCAGGACAAGAGCCGCATTATCACTTTATGAAATTACTGGTCAGCATCTGAGGACACATTTTCATGATTTATTCAAAGAATTAAAATGCTGGGATCTGGGCCTTTGTAGTAGGACATATATGAAGTTGACAGATCCCATTTGAGGGAAAAATCTTCAGAAGCTGAACTGCCCCAGGTTCCTGCATAATAAAATGATCCTCTGAAAAGTTGACTAGCATATTTTGGCTGGGAGCACCAGAAAATACCACAAACACAATATTTGTATAGCTTATAAAACACTCGAGCTGAATATTAAAAGCATCTGTTTTCAAGGAATATAATTATAAAGTACTTGAAGTGAATCAAGAGGCAGGATTCACAAAACATTAAACATGTCATAAACAAGCCATTTGACTCATCCAAATACTATGGGTAATAGATAGACTACTGACTTTCAAAGGAATACTTTCACTGAAGATTCTGACATCAGAAATCATGACAGCAAGGGTCAAATGCTCCCTGAAGTCATTCTGGGATGGGTAATTCTGGGCCACTTACTAAAGCAGCCTGATAATCTTTTTTTTTTTTTTTTTTTTTTAAGAATAACACATGGTCAAGGATAGCCTAAATATTTTACCTTTTGAGAAACATGTAATCTGGCCAATTTATGCAGCCAAGACCACTCTTCAAAGTATATATTGATGGTAAACACTATAATGATTTATACACTCATGAACTGTGGCCACACTTGACCTGTAAAAGGGCATTAGCTGTCATTCAAGAGTATAAAACTCAAATGTGACAAAGTATCTCTTTTGTTTTTTTATTTGAGCATACCAAAAACAAGAAACGTGACTGTGGACATTCCGGAGTCAAATGTTAATTCATAGTGGTACTGCTGTTTTGTGAAAAGAGAGCAGACAGAATCCACTTTCTAAGATTAAATTGAAACTTCCTTCCCCAAATGTTAAGCTAAAATTATGGGCAAAATTCTTTTCTCACATTTGCATCATGGGACTTAAGCCTGTTATTCTTTCCNAGACTACTGACTTTCAAAGGAATACTTTCACTGAAGATTCTGACATCAGAAATCATGACAGCAAGGGTCAAATGCTCCCTGAAGTCATTCTGGGATGGGTAATTCTGGGCCACTTACTAAAGCAGCCTGATAATTTTTTTTTTTTTTTTTTTTTTTAAGAATAACACATGGTCAAGGATAGCCTAAATATTTTACCTTTTGAGAAACATGTAATCTGGCCAATTTATGCAGCCAAGACCACTCTTCAAAGTATATATTGATGGTAAACACTATAATGATTTATACACTCATGAACTGTGGCCACACTTGACCTGTAAAAGGGCATTAGCTGTCATTCAAGAGTATAAAACTCAAATGTGACAAAGTATCTCTTTTGTTTTTTTATTTGAGCATACCAAAAACAAGAAACGTGACTGTGGACATTCCGGAGTCAAATGTTAATTCATAGTGGTACTGCTGTTTCGTGAAAAGAGAGCAGACAGAATCCACTTTCTAAGATTAAATTGAAACTTCCTTCCCCAAATGTTAAGCTAAAATTATGGGCAAAATTCTTTTCTCACATTTGCATCATGGGACTTAAGCCTGTTATTCTTTCCTCCTACGAGACAGGCTCCTAGGAGTCCTACATACTTATCGGGAGCAAAATACTGGATTTGACATCTGCAATATACATCTTTGTTGAATTTTGTCCCAAATCAAAATAAAAGCCTGTCGTATATTGTCCTCCAGAAGTCTCAGGAAAGAGTTTGTCATTGTACAGTGTCAAAAACTCATATGAATTTTCAGAAAGATAGCCTCTGAACACATTAATCCTGTAGGAATATGCCAATTAAGATAACAACCTCACACATACATGTGCATAAAATGTGTACCATTTACAGGAAAAGAGAGCAGTAGGAGGAAGATGAAGAGGAGAGGATGATGAAGAATAAAATACCACGATGAAAAGGCAAAAAAAACAACAACAAAAAAGTGATCACTAGGTGTAAAAACTAGATGTTTCCAAAAGCAATGGGATTCTGAGTGCACATCCTGATGCACTCAACAGAAAGTCCATGGGGAGCAGTTGCTAAAACTGTAAGACTCTGAAACAAGTCCTGAAGTTTTATGTTCGCTTTTATGAAATTCTCACTTTCCTTTTTTGCTCATTTAATGTTCTTTATTTGACTGCTGATTGGGGTATTCGACCCTGACAGTTCTCTTCATAGACCGAATGCTAAGCCTGAGAACTTTTAGCAAGCCACACACCAGACCAGCCTGGGGACCCAATGACATCTTTGAACTCTGTCTGTTTCCTCAAGCTTGATTAGAGATTTTTATCCTGACTGCCAAAGGGAATGGGAACCTTTAATGAGAAATGGTGTTTCGTGCAGCAGCCATTGATACAGGGAGGAGAGGGACTCTACAAATTAGAGGCTAGCTGGGCTGAAAAATCGCTTTAAAGAACTGAACCATTATAAATCACCATATAATTAGGCATGTGATATATGGAATGAGCATAAAACATATGGAGAACAATCTTTGTAGATATTGTTAAGATGAGTCTTAAATGCCACCATAAATGTTTTGCTATCTCAAATTCATAGCACTAGTCTGAATCAATGAAAATCCTACCATATGAAAAGGGAAAATATATATTACCACATCTCATTATTTGATGTTCTTTTTACCAAAAGAAGACTTTTTCCATTTTGATATGTAAGGTTTCTGGGGGAGTCAGTGGGGGGGAGGTATTTCCATTGGTGTCACTTTACCTGTACTATTTTCTTGATTTTATTTATATAGAAAATAACTGAGAAATCAATTTTTTAAAGAAAAAAGTACAAAAGCTTTCTGTAAAGCATTATGCTCTGCGCTTTAGTAGGTATACCATTAAACATGAACTCATCTTGTTTCAACTGAGAAACAGCAAGCTTAAAATTAAAAATCTGAACTAGAGAGCCAAAAGATTCAACTAATGTGGTGAATATTATTTTGTAAATTAATAAATTATCAATGGGATTAGTTGTTAAGATGTGATTACATTTTTCAGTACAGGTGATCCATTAAATTATTCTATAGGTCTCCATTAAGTTAATATAAGTTTTTCTGGTGTCTCTTGGATATAATTACGTGTATTTTCTGTATAGACTGTGATATTTAAGTCATATTCACAACTGCCTAGGAGATCATCAGATCACTGAGAGGAGAGAAGCATATCCAGCTTCTAAAGCTTTGTGTCAATGGTTGCTAATATGCAAGATGAACTTAAAAGACTGCTTTATTTTAAACTTCGTCAAAATTTTAGTGTTACCCATTCAGGAAAACAATGTTCAAAGTTTCAGACAAGCTCAGGCATAGATTTTATATGGTCTGCAACGTGACTAACTCAGCAGGAACTGTTGGGAGATACCATGCCTCTTGCTTATTACTCTAGTAAATTGATTACCCCCACCACTTCATGGAAGGCAAACGTAAAGTACTGTGATCTCTATTGGGGCCCTAGTTTTTCTTTTTTTTTCTTTTCCCTTTACCCGTGTTTTCACAATTCAATGCAAAGCACCGAGACACTCTTTACCTTTCCTACAAGTCGTCTTTCCTTTGTTCAGAAAGCAGAGCTATGCTTCAATATACTAGATGTTTACTGTGGTTACTCAAGCAGGCTGAGCATTCTGAAGACAAAGAAACTAGTGCTCTCTATTTAATCTACTCCCCCCTCCAGTGCTACAAAATGCAATAGGAAAATGTTGTTGTAAATATTTAGCAGTTACTGGTTGAATGAGAAATTAAGAGTCAGAAATAAAAGATATAAACTTGATAGCATGTTGGACCACCATAATTAATTTTAACTTTTAATGGCCGTTCAGCATGGGAGTCCCACACAGACATAATGGAACAGTTCTCAACAGTCCACATGTCTGATCCCAATTCATTTTGACTGTTACGGGCACCAAGCTGAGGATTCTTTGGGATGTTTGCTTATCACCTAACATATGAGCTGCCCCTTCCATCTTTGTGTCATATGCAAATTTCATCAGCGTTACTTCAACATTTTTTATTTTGAAAGGGAAAAGTAAAAAAAGAGCTAAATAGTTTGTGTGCACGTACGCATGTTTATACTCTAGTAAATTGATTACCCCCACCACTTCATGGAAGGCAAACGTGTACACACATTCATCTTAGGAACCACTATTTCTTTAGAGTATTTTTTGGGCCAGTGTCGGGGTCAAGTGGAATTTTTAATTTTCCTTCTTTTGCTTTTACAAATATTTAAACCCTTATTACTATAAGAGTATAGCTGATAATCTTAAAAGTCAGAATGAGAGTTTCCCCTTCAGAGTTCATATTTTGGAATCATTCTGGTGTGTGTGTGTGTTTTTTTTTTAAGATTATCAGTTATGCTCTCTAGCAGTGAGTGAATAAGTGAAAATTGCTCAGTCGTGTCTGACTCTTTGCGACCCCATGGACTATACAGTCGATGGAATTCTCCGGGCCAGAATACTGGAGCGGGTAGCGTTTCCCTTCTCCAGCAGATCATCCCAACCCAGGGATTGAACCTAGGTCTCCCATGTGGCAGGTGGATTCTTTACCAGCTGAGACACAAAGGAAGCTCTCTCTAGCAGTAACAAAGGTTAAATATTTTAAATATCAATAAAGGTACCAAAGGAATCCAATGGAGGAAAGGCTAGTCTTTTTAACAAATTATGCTAGAACTTGATATCCATATGGGAAAAAAATGAATCTCAACACCTACCTCTCACCATACAGAAAATTATTTTTGAAATGAGACATAGATTTAAATGAGAAAGTTGAAATTATAAAGCTTTTAAAGGAAAACATAGGAGAGTACCTTTATGACCTGAGTGGTAGAAAATATTTCCTGGAGAGGACACAAAATGTAACCAAAGAAGAGAAATTTAGAAATTAGACTATCAAAATTTAAAAAATCTGCTTATCAAAAGACATCATTAAGAAAATGAATAAGCAACCACAACTGGGAGAAAATATGTATCTAACAAATAATCTGCATCTAGACTATACAAAGAGCTCTCTATGACAGCTTAATAATTAAAAGATAAACAACTCAAGTTTACCACATAAGCAAAAGACTTGAACACTTTACAAAACATATATATATATATATAAATGACTAATATACGCATGAAAAAGTTTATCATCAGGAAAATGCAAAGTAAAATCATAGCTACACATACTCTGAGAATGGCTAAAATTAATAAATGACCATAACAAGTGTTGGTTTGGAGGTGTAGAAACACTGCCCATGGGTACTTAAAATTGTATTACCACATTTGTTTCTTACACAATTAAAACACCCACCCTTTGGCTCAGCAACTCAAGGCATTTATTTATGAGGAATGAAAACATATATGAATAAAAATACTTACAGAGAAGTGTAGCCTAAACTAGAAACAACCCAAATGTATAAGACAAAAATGGGTAACAGCATTGTGGTATGTTTATACAATGGAATATTGCTGTGCAATAAAAAGGAACCAATTACTGATAAGGTACAACAACATGAATGAATCCTGTAGACATCACGCTGAGGGGAAAATGCCAGACAAAAGATCACAGATTGTACGACTCCATTTACATCCCAAAATGGCATGAGGAGGGGACTCTCGCTTGCTGGAGATAATCAAAAATAATCAAGGTGATCACTTGTTAGGGACACCGTAAGCTAACTTAGTCCAGGCGACCCTAAAGAATCTTTCCAACATTCATCTTCTCACTTATGTTTGTCTGAAAATATTCCACTTTCCTAAACTTCAAAAGTCAGTCTTAAACTTTAAACTTTAGCAGCAGACTGAATGTAACTGCTCTGGCAGTACTTATATTATTGTTATCTTGACAATATATCCAAAATATTGTTTGGAAAAATTGGCAGGATGTGGTTCTATGAGAAAAGGCAGGTAAGGACTCAAGCCCATTGCTTAATAAACATGGTGGCTTATATCCTGTAACAGTAATGTTAACGCATTAGTTAGTGGTCAAATCAAATCTTAGTATGGGCTGAGAAGTAGGAGCATAATGCTGCCTAGAACCTGTCAGAGAGAAAAAATTTATCTGGCTTAACAAGCAGCTGCAGTTTCAAATCTTATTCTGCATGCAATCTGTTGCAACATGCTGTTTTGCTTGAATGATAGGAAGAAAATTTCGCCTCATGCAGGTATGTCTGTTTCCAACTATAAACATGGAGTTAGAAAGGGGAGTATCTTATTAATATTTTTAGATCATTGGGAATATTCCTTGATACTATACCAAACCCAACAAGTGGTAATTTCTTAAAGATTAGTTGCAACGTGGAATTTAAAACAATATCAATGGGTTTTTTTTTTTTTTGGTACCATTTCATTAAAATCAATTGGTCTACATTGCAATTTGAATGGATCTTTTAACTATGAATGATTTTGTAACATTATATACTGGTAAAATGAAAAATCTAGGTTCACTGAATTATAAAGATCTTCCAAATAATGGTGTATTTTATTACATAAGAGCAAAAAAATCATATCGCAGCTAAGCAGACAATACCATCTTCTGAATGACAGAGGATTAGAAGGGCTATCTGGCAGCAAAGGTTCTGTTATTCCAAGCGATCTTCCAGGGTGACCTTGCCTCTGAAGATGAAAGTATTTGAAAAAGATAACGAAGAACCTGCAATATATAAAGAACTAACTAACATTTAATACTACTGCTGATAACATCAGGGGAGCTTCCAAGTTCATAGTGGCAACTGCAAATTTTCAAAAATTCTAATTTTCACCTGAAATGTCAAATTTTTATCATTGGCAACAAATGCTATCCTTGAATCAACATTTATTTATGAGAAAATATTTGCCAAATACCTAACTCTAAATAAGTGTATTGTGTACATCAGTTATTCTTTCAAGTAACAGTGGTCTTCCATTAACGTGCAACTCAAACAATAGCACAACTACACTTTCTTGAGATAATGATACTTAAGGATGTAGCAGTAGCGCTTTATGTGTACCTCCCATTTTGTCACACAAAATATTAAAAACATATATACTGAAAGGTGGAGGCCACTGCCTTTCTGCTAAGATTTCAACAATTTTTTCCATCACCGTATCAGTGCAAATGTCAACATTATAAAAAAGTCAGTAACAGTTTACTATTATTATTATTATTATTTTTTTTTTTACAGTTTACTATTATTGTGGAAATAGCTTTGACTTTGCAATCTAGCTGAAAGAGTCAGTAGGATTCAGGGATCCACAGACTACACATTAAAACTACAGAAAAAGCAGGAGAGGAGGAGAGAGAGACTGATTGACTTAATTAAATAAATATCATTCAGCATACTGAAGTGTGGGCTTCCCCGGTGGCTCAGTGGTAAAGAATCTGCCTAGCAACGCAGAAGCCACAGGATACGTGGATTCTGTCCCTGGATTAGGAAGATCCCCTGGAGGAGGAAATGGCAACCCACTCCAGTATTCTTTGGAGAATCCCATGCACAGAGAAGCCTGGCAGGCTACAGTCCATGGGGTTGCAAATAGACACGACTGAAGCAACTTAGCACACAAGCAGCATATTGAAGGAATTATTATTAAGAAAAGCTATTAGTATATAACCAGTGCCTTAGGAAGGAGATAAAATGCCCACCCATTCTCACCCTGATTTACAGAAAATCGAGACTACAATTTCCCATTATCTAAATCAGAAATAAAACAGATTTACATAATATGCATACATATATATGTAGACACGTGTGTATAGGTATATACACACATACATGATAAACATTTTGACTCCTATCATCATGGTTTTGAATAGTCAAGAGTGTAACATGGTCTTGAACTGAGAACTGTAGTTGGTTTTTCTCTCTTGTGAGATGGTGATGTAGCTTTAGTCACTAAAACTAGACAAGTTCTGGTTTCTTACTGCTCAGAGGTCAGATTTCATCCAACCCAATCTCTGACCTTATCACTAAGCATCCCTCTACACTGTATTATTCCAGAAAGACAGGACCCTGATATTTAACTCTTCCATCTCTTAAGTGCATCATTTTGTGGGGCAGATGCTAAGGAGGAGGGAAATTTGCCAAGAAAGGCTTTAAAAAGACACAGTAATTAGCTAGAGACAGCACTCCTCCCCCAGGACTAAAGAAAGACAACATTCCTGATTTTTTTTTAATGCCCTTTTAAAATATACCATAGCTCTCTGCACTTTTTAGCTCTCATCTTCCTGCCAACATAATAACATTTCTTCCTACACATGTCCGCATTAGGTCAAATATGGATTTTGGAGCGGGATGAATAAAATACAGCATTTGTGAAAGAGCAAAATATCAGTCACGTCCAGCTAGCCAGATATTATCAAATATCTAGCAGCCAACAATTCAATTCTTTAATGTTCAGACTGTCAGTTAATAGGACCTCAGTGAATTGAAATCAGACTCCTCATACTTTTCCTTTACATTTAAGTAAATTTATATGAAAAAGATTACTATCTTCATTTTCCTAACAGGTCACACTGACTTGCTTGTTTTCTTCCTTCTTTCCTTCCTTCCACAAATATTTTTTTAGTATCTACCAGGTGCCAGATACTGAGTAATGTAGTATCTCACAGCACAATATTATGCCTCAATGTATCTAGCGTTTTTAATCTATAGAAGTGGTTAAAGAATCTTTAGGAACCAATGCAATAGAAACTGCACCTATAATACATAATTATCGAAGACAGTAATAGCTTATTTCCTGTAATTAGGAGCTTTCCCCCAGCCTCAGTTATCTTTTCTCCCATTGCATCCCAATTTCTGTGCTGATTGTATGCTGTATTTTTCAGTATCTCCTGTACTGTATGCAGTTTTTCATATTGTGTGATTCCCTAACTTTCACTTAGTTCCACTCATTTAACAACACTGTTCCCTTTGTAAATAGTTTACTTTTCCTTGCTTTGCTGTTTTTATTGCTGTTGCTTAAATTCTGACTTATCTACTGCCATACTTATAAACTATACATAAACCTACGATGAGAGTTTATCATGATGTTTATTTAGGTTTTGAGGGTTTTTTAAAAATTATTTAACTTATAGTTTTTTTAATTTTGGTTGTGCTGGGTCTTTATTGCTGCATGTGGGCTTTCTCTAGCTGCAGTAAGCAGGGTCTACTCCTGGTTGCAATGTACAGGCTTCTCAATGCACAGCTTTTCTTGTTGCAGAGCCACAAGGCTTCAGTACTTGCAACTCACGAGTGCTGGCTCAGTCATCATGGCACACAGGCTTAGCTGCTCCACAGCATGTGGAATATTTCCAGACCAGAGACTGGACCCATATCCCCCACCACATTGGCAGGTGGATTTTTATCCACCTGTACCACCAGGGAAGTTCCAGGTTTTTTTGAGGCTTTATCAACGTATAATTAACAGGTAGGGCTTCTCTTGTGGCTCAGCTGGTAAAGAATCTGCCTGCAATGCAGGAGACCTGGGTTCGATCCCTGGGTTGGGAAGATCCCCTGGAGAAGGGAAAGGCTACCCACTCCAGTATTCTGGCCTGGAGAAGTCCATGGACTGTATGGTCCATGGGGTTGCAAAGAGTCGAACACGACTGAGTGACTTTCACTAATTAACATGTAACATTATATCAGTTTCAGGTGTTCACTAATTTGATACCTGCATATATTGCAAAATGATCATCACAATAAGTCTAGAGAACATCCACCATCATACGTGGTTACAAAGTCTTTTTTTCTTACAATGAGAGCTTTTAAGATCTCTCTTGCTGCTAAGTCACTTCAGTCGTGTCCGACTCTGTGTGACCCCATAGATGGCAGCCCACCAGGCTCCCCCATCCCTGGGATTCTCCAGGCAAGAATACTGGAGTGGGTTGCCATTTCCTTCTCCAATGCATGAAAGAGAAAAGTGAAAGTGAAGTCGCTCAGTCTGTCCGACTGTTAGCGACCCCATGGACTGCAGCCCACCAGGCTACTCTGTCCATTGGATTTTCCAGGCAAGAGTACTGGGGTGGGGTGCCATTGCCTTCCCCGAAGATCTCTCTTAGCAACTTCCAAATATGCTATTACTACCTATTGCTGACTACAGTTACTGTGTACATATACAGTATATGCTCTACATATACATCCCCAAGACTTGCTTATTTCATAACTGAAAATTTTTATCTTTTGACTGCTTTCACCCATTTCACCATCTCCTTTCCATTCACTCCTCACTTCTGACAATCACCAATTTGCTCTCTACCTCTATAAGCTCTGTTCTCTGTCTTGTTTCAATTCCACATAGAAATGAAATCATACAGGATTTGTTTTTCTCTATCTGGCTTTTTTTCACATACCATAATACCCTCAAGGTCCACCCACGTCATCACAAATGGCATGATTTCATTCTTTTAGGAATGGATTATTATGGCTGAATAAAATTCATGATGTTTAAGTAAAATCTTGGCTATGAAGTTTGAATTCTAACTCAGTGATGTCCTAGCTTTGGGACCCTAGGTAAATCACCTAACCTCAGCCTCTGTTTTCTCAACAGCAAACTGAGGCTAATGATAATAACTTCTTCAGAGATTGCTTTGAAACTGAATGAGATAACGTACACAGTGCTCTTAGCATACTACCTGGTATAGATTACATGGAGTGGCAAATACTAGTCCAATGAAATTAATATGGTAAATAGACTATATTCTTCCTAAATTCACTTAATATCTTGATTGCCATGACTTAGTATACCTCCCACTTTCCTTCAGGACACTGCCTTATACAAGGGATTACAACTTTGGTGGAACTCGAATACTCATTTGGAATTTAAACAACAATATAAAAGAATATATGACTAAATTTCAGTAAATGTGATCCAGATTGAAAGTATCATGAGATTTTTAGAGAAGGGAGGAATCACTAGTCTGAGCATTAAGAAGTTTTCACTGAAGATGAAAATAGAATAGGCTGAACTTAGCAGGAAAGATATTAATTAGACAATGGCCAAGACAACAAGAACCTTCATAGTAAACAAGAGAACCAAATACAAAGGCAGAGAGAGTATGGTCTTTCCAAGAATATTCTATGGCCTGATTTGATTTTTTCTTCTACTGAAAGATCAGCTTGGAGAAGTGCATTGAGGCTCCATGGTGGTGAACTTGGGGTGCCTGGTTGAAGAACTTAAATATTGTATTATAGAACAACAGTCACATTAATTTATTGATTTACTCAATAAATACATATTAAGTGTTTACTATGTTTGGCTCTAAGTGCTAGGAATACAAGAGTGAGAAAAAAATTCCCTGAAAAAAACATTATTAAATGTATTATATTCCATTCTCACACCCAAATGCCCAGTGGTAGAATAGATAAAACAAGTGAGAAAGCTGGCAGGATAAGTCACTAGGGACCACAGCACTGGGTGACCATCAATTTTGTGTGCCAAGCTGATCGAGCCACTGGGTAGCCAAGTATTTGGCCAAACATCATTCTGGGTATGTCTGAGAGGCTGTTTCTTGGTGAGATTAACATTTGAATCCACAGACTGAGTAGGTAGTTCTTCCTAACGTGGGTGATGAAGACCTAAATAGAACAAAAAGTCTGAGTAAGAAGGAACTAGGCTGGCCTTAGAACTGGGACATGGATGTTTTCCTGCCTTCAGATTCAAACTGAAACACTGATTCTTCCTGGGTTTCAAATCTGTTGGTTTTCAGAACGCACCAACACCATCAGCTCTCCTGGGTCTCCAACTTGTTAAATGCAGACCTTGGGATTTGTCAGTCTTTATAATTGCATGTGCCAATTCCTTATAATAAATCTCTGTATATATACATAACTAATAGGATATACATAATATGCGTGTGTTAGTCGCTCAGTCATGTCCAGCTCTTTGTGACCCATGGACTGTAGCCTGCCAGGCTCCTCTGCCTTGGGATTCTCTAGGCAAGAATACTGGAGTAGGTTGCCATTTCCAGATCCAGTACTCTTGCCTAGAGAATCCCATGGACAGAATCTAGAAAAATATATTTTTTAGTAAAAGGTATCATGGTAAAATGTATTATAATTATACTATACATGTATTTTATGTATTATAGTAAAATGGAATTGAGAATAATTATATTGATGAACCTATCTGCAGAGCAGGAACAGAGACACAGATGTAGAGAATGGACTGTACACAGCAAGAGAAGGAGAGGGTGGGATGAACTGAGAGATTAGCATTGAAATGTGTATATTACCATGTGTAAGATAGACAGCTAGTAGGAAATTGCTATATAACGCAGGGAGCTCAGCCTAGAGGGATGAGATGTGAGGGGAGGCTTAAGAGGGAGGGGATATATGTACACCTGTGGCTGATTCATGTCCGGCAGAAACTAATGCAACACTGCAAAGCAATTATCCTCCAATTAAAACAATTTTTTAAAAAAGAGAAGTTTTCACAGCAGAATTAATCTTCTGTCAGTACACGGTGAGAATTAGAAGAGAGGCAAACTAAGGACTCAAAGACCAGTTGAGACAGGCTCTTGATTCGATCAAAGTTCAAATGATGAAAGTGCAGAACAGAAGCATGATAGTGAGACCAAACAGGTGCACTTGACGAACTGGCAGCAACAGAGAAGGCTGAGGAACGGAGCCTGCCATTCCAGCACGGATTGACAGTTCAGGCTGCTGGCAGTGTTGCAAGTGTTAAAGTAACACTAATTAATATAATGGATATATTTCAGAATTTCAATGGCCCAAGAAATAAGTCCATTGCTCGCTCACCCTAACACAGTCCTGTGCAGCTGTGGGGTAGTTGTCCTCATCACAAAGATTCAGAGTCCTAGACTTCCATCTATTCCAACTACACCACATCACAGGGCCTTTCACTCTGAGTTGGAAGATGGGTAAACAGCCTGGAGAATCAAGCAGGGAGTTCTGGATGGGCCTAGTCTGAGAGCAGAGGACATCACACCTGCCTGCATCTTACTGAATAAGAACTTAGGCACAAGGCCATACCTAACCATAAGAAAGAAAGGAATTTGATAAATAATTAACCCAGCTGTCACATGAAAGGAATGGGACTTTATTCTCTTTGAGCCTATCTTTACAACTATAAGATGAAATGTCTGGAATTTCTACTCTCTGCAATTCTTGCCAGTCTTTTTAAATTTTTCGTTATTTGAGTGGTTTATTAACCAGTAGCAGAAAAAAATACAGAAGCCAGAACATTTCTACCTTAATTTACTGTACTACACATACAGAATAAGGTCATGTCCTTAAGACTGCACCTTGTAACATTATTTTAAATGGTAAAAGCAAGGGTCAAAGTACACGTTTCGTGACATTAGCAATTATCGTAATACTGATCACACACAATGGATTGATATCACACGATATTTCCTTCTTACGTTCGTGGATAACCATAGATATTTCTGTAGTGATGGCAGTGAGTACATACAAAAGGATAATGTGCTTCTTTAGACTTTTATTTAATTAACACTGAATGGAATTATGCTTAGAATAAATAAAAGACGAGCAGCTTTCTTTTCATTCTCTTATCCTCTCTGGTTCCTAACAAAAATAATTTATAATTTCAACTTTTCCTGCTGCTACTCCAAAATCCCACTTTTAAGACCCAATCAAAAGATGCCAACATATTCCAAAGTGAGAGAATGCTTTGGATTCTGTACTCCTCCTGTCTTCTGCATCTTTAAGAGATTTTTAAGTCTTTTCTTTCCCAAGCTGCCAGTTACACTGAATTGTTCTGAAATGGGCATGATTTTTTGTGTGTGAATCTGAGCTTCCATCGACTAGAGCAACAATAAGCACTTCACACTTGTCATTTACGAAAACCTGCCTTTTGAGCCCTGTCAGTCATGTGCCTCTACATGTGTGTTTCTTGGTTGGAGCAGCAATGTTTTATGGCAGCTTCTGTTCAGGAATTCATGTCGCTACTTGGCATTTGTGTAGTTCAGCTGTTAGAAAGTCAGGGTAAAAGGATAGAAAATACACAGGAGTGAAGGGTTCAGGAGCAAAGAGGGAAATAAGAAAGGGCTTTAGGTTATGAACCAACAATGCCAGTCAAGCGGCATCAGTGACCCAGAGGCACAGCCCTTGGGTTTAGGAAAGACACTGCGACAGGACAGATGTAGCTCACACCCATCCTGCTGATCCGGGCGGCCACGTGCTGCTAGAGAGGGCAAGTGTTGCGAGAAGCATTAGCAGCTACACTCACCTCTCAAGATTTTTTATCCCTGCAACACTAAGCTTGATTCCAATGTGTGCCTCTGAGCTTAGATGAGCTTAAAGCAAAGACAAAAGGGGCTATGGAAGAGACAGGCATATGGATAGAAAGCTAAATACTTTCCGTGTTAACCAGGGTTTACAGAGCTGTGCATTATTCGTAACATGGGTTCAAATATGCCCAGAAGTTCAGATATTTATCCAACATTTATCTGCATAAAATCATATCCTTTGGGGTTGACTCATTTTAATGGGAAAATAATAGGAATAGGCTTTCCTCTGGAGTTCTCAAACATTCTCTGAACTTCTTAGTGTCAAATCACTAGGAACCTTGTGTGTTGTGCTTAGTCACTCAGTCGTATTAGATTCTTTACAACCCCATGGACTGTAGCCCACCAGGCCCCTCTGTTCATGGGGATTCTCCAGGCAAGAATACTGTAGTGGGTTGCCATGCCCTCCTCCAGGGGATCTTCCCAACCACAGATCGAACCCAGGTCCCCTGCACTTCAGGCAGATTCTCTACCATCTGAGCCACCAGGAAGCCCCTAGGAACCCTGAGTTTAGAGACTGAAGTTTCAGGGAGCAACCTCTTTTAAAGTAGGTAAACAAAAAGTAATGTAAATTCAATTTCACCCCTTTCCCACATAATACAGATCGAACCCAGGTCCCCTGCACTTCAGGCAGATTCTCTACCATCTGAGCCACCAGGAAGCCCCTAGGAACCCTGAGTTTAGAGACTGAAGTTTCAGGGAGCAACCTCTTTTAAAGTAGGTAAACAAAAAGTAATGTAAATTCAATTTCACCCCTTTCCCACATAACTCCAGGAAAGATAATTCAGGTTTTCACCCTGATTTAACTGACATCTTCTATTTGTGCATGCCAAGGAGAGAATGTAGATTCGAGAGGTTCTTTGGAAGATGTAGATTATAAAAGACAGAGGTAAAGATACGGAGATAAAATTTTAAATGTACAGAAGTTAAACATATTTTCCCCAAAAACCATTGCTGCCACACAACTGCTCCTTCACATCTTTAACTAGAGTCTTGCAAGTGATGCATTTTTAGATCTGTTGCAAAGTTTATACCATAGAATATCCATGTCTTATTCATATTTTAATATTAACATATTAATATTTTCATATTACCTTAGTAGAAAACCTCTTTAAAAAATCAATAGGAAATGACTGTGAATAACCAAAACATATTAGATTTTAAGACATGAATACAATGTAATACTTATAACAGATTCTCACTCATCTTCAACTCCCTGGAGCACTTACATGTATGCTAGTTTCATTTGTGCTTATTCATTTTTAGCTAAAAAAAAACCAAAAAACACCTCAATCTAATAACTGAAGTAGTATTATCCATTATGGTCATGTGTATTGAGAGTGCCCAACAAGAAGAATGTTTTGTATATGTATACAATGAACAATGTTCTTACACTTAATGTCTTTTCACATATAATGGGAAAAAACTGTCAGCCAGGGGTATACACAGCAATTTTTACACACCTATCATTTCCTTCTTTTTAGTCATTTGCCCAACCAAAGAGTAAATTAAATTGCCTTGCTTTTCTCTTCCACACTTAAAAACTGTATTTCAACAATTCCTTGAGCCTTAGAATTTTGTTTTAATACAGCAAAGTGGTTAACAAAGTCATACCATCAGTCTGTTTCAAAAACTCAGCAACAGAAGTATTCCTAAGGTAACAAAGTAAAAAATGACTGAAACAAGCTAATTATCAACTAACACCCAAGTACTTCAAAAACAGTGAGGAGTTGGTCATGAGACCAGGACAGCATCTCAAGTATCGAGTAACTCTATGCATGTCACAAAACTGGGGAATTGCTGAGACTTTTTTCTCCAAGGGACTGACAGTATTTTTCTAATCCACTATTAGAAATTGTATATTAAAAGATTTAGTAAATGAATGCTGTAAAAGGTTTTACAAACTAACATCTATCTAGTCAGATCTTACTTCTGAAATCTGTGTTAAGTATTGAGGCAGCACATATATACCACAATGGGTATAATACAGAGAAGATTAGTGTGGCCTCTGTATCCTGAGGACATTTAAAATTATGAAGTGATCTGTTTTTTCCAGTGATTACCAGGGACCAGGGGATGTAAGGGGACGGTGGCAGTAATGACCACAAAGAGCCTTGTGAGCAGTCATAAAAATGTTTCATACCATGACTGCAGTTGTGGTAAAATGACAGTATACGTTTGTCAAAACTCAAATTGCAGTCTCAAATCCAGTAAATTTCAATGCATGTTAAAGCTTTCAAATATTAAAAAAAAAATAAAACCTTTGTTAAGAATTTTGATTCTGCCATCCTTTGCCCTAATTGGGGTGATGAAATTTCACAAGAAGCACAAGGACTTTACCCCTCTATTTGTCTCTGTTTGAGGCATTTGGGCATGACAGAACCAGCAGGTCTTATAACAATGCATCAATCCCTTGCAATGAGATAAAAATTCACCATATTTACTGCAATAAATAACTGTTTCAATGGAATGTGTAATAGTTGCACATCACTGACCTAGGGCAAATATGGAAGAAACATGGAAAGTAAAATGATTAATCAATGATGTGATGCTGCTCGGGAAAACAAAATACTTTTGAAGAAAATGCCTTTCTCCAAGATAAAAATTATTAAATGTCTGATCCCCAAAATCTATTTCTCCAGCCATTCATTAGGTTAATCCTTTAAAAATATGTACGTGTGTGCATACACCTGCACATGTTATACAAAGAAAACTGGTATGTGTTGGTCTGTCTCCAGGACATGCAGTCAGGATTGGAGCAGAAGTTTGTTTGGTAAAAGAGTTGCTTATTGTCTTTTCTCCCTCGAGGCTTTCTTTTTTGGGGGGCAGGAGGACGGCATATCAATCTGATGAGGTGGGAAAAATAAAGCTTGAACAGCAAACAAAACTGAAGCTAAAAACAAAAGAGAAGATTGATTAACCCCATGTTATCAAGTAAGTGTCAATAGCAAGAAGCTACTGGGCATCTGCACTGTTTTCCTCTAAACTTTGAGCCTTCCATCCGTCAAACCTCCAGATAACCATCCATCATGGAGTCAAAGTGGCGAACAACTGTGTGGTCTTTTGATAAGGGACAGTGTCACAATCTGTCTCCTCTTCCCACATCTAATGGGGTAAGGCCAGGCCGCAACAGCTGCAAAGAGCCCCAAGACATTCTTTAGCACAAAAAGTCCCAGAAAATATGTACAAGAGGAATCTTAGCCACCATCAAATAAAATCTAAACTCAATGATTATTTAACTTGGACGTTTTAAGTTAATTGTATGTATTCTTCTAACACTAGTGTCGGTAAACCAATTTTTATTACAATTAAATGGCAAAACTGGCATTTAATGGCAAAATGCTAATACATTTTAAAATGTGATGATGTTAACAATCTCCTGAGAGCTACAATGCAGCATCTATGTAAGTAATATTTAAAATCTGTGGCTGAACTCTACCGAAATTTATCCAATGTCTACAAGCAAGTAATTCAAACATTTAGATGAACATTATGCCATTCAAAAAATGAAGAGGAAGCCCCACCTCCCAGCAAAAATATTGGCTTAACTAAAGAAGAATGCTCAGCAGCATAAAGAAAATGACCATGTCATAATATTAGGAGAAAGTAAGCAAAATTTTAAAATATGATGAGTTGTGACTATAACTATGTTAATAAATACTCAGAGGAAAAAAGTGGTTCAAAGTTTACAATGTGCCTCAATTGGTATGTTAGAGTAGTGGGATTATAGACAATAACTTTTTCTGCTCTTATAAATGTTTTCCAAAAATTGTTTTATTATTTCTTGACATATTTTTTCTCTATACACATGAAAGCTTAGCAAGTCTACATTAAATGATTTCCTAACAATCTATGTCAAGAAATATTAGCTTTAAGAGAGTTCTGTATCCACACCAGTAGGGAAGATGTATGTCATATCAGTGCAACTTGCAACTATCCTATTGTGGACAGCAGGTAGCAGCCTCTTGAAAGGAGGCAGTTCAAAGGTAGTGAGAAGAACTATAATTCCAGGTAAGAGTTCTGTAGCCTTGTCTTAGTTTTCAAGACCTTCCAGTGGAGACTGGGAGAGACATGCTGAAATGTATGTAATCAGTTCAGAACCTCATAGAACACCCTGATGTTCTCTGAGGAGGTATTTGCCCCATCCTGACCATATTTCTCCACTTAGGCTATATAGTCTGACTTCTTTTGCCTTCAGATCTACTTTGGGGGTTCCTTTTTTAACTTATTTTACATGTATAAAAAAGATTTAAGGGGAAACACTGAGTTTCCTCAGGCCCGCAGCCCTCTTTTGAGACTCCAACTGTTGTGATGTCTAAAGTACTTTTTCTTATCCTGAAAGCATTTCAGCAATTTGGGCTTCAACCAAAATATACACACCCAGCAGAGAATTGTAATGATTTGGCATCATTTTCAGTTAACATTAATTTGGGAGTGGGCAGGGATATGGGCAAAATAAAAACCTGTGAGAATAGGACCACCAAAAGGGAGGAGACGTTTACAGAAAAAGAAGGGAGGAATCGCACAAACGAAATTTTGCTTCATTCACCATTTGATCCTTCGTCAAACCTATTGATGCTGGTTGGGTAAGAATGTGAGCTTAAGAATCTGACCAATCCGGATTCAAACTCCATCTCTATTGCTTAGTAGTCATGAGGTCATAAGCAAGTTACCTAACCTGTTTCAGAAGTGTGCTTCCTTTACTGTCTGTTAGGGAAAGTAATACATACTTCACAGAAATATCTTAAAGCATAAATTAGGTAATTATATATTTAACCATAATGGAATAAAAACCTTATAAATATAGTTATTAAGTATTCATTTTACTTTCCATTTTAGTTTCTTCTGCAAATTAGGGATACAATGTGCCCCCTAAATCCATATTTCCAATGAGCTTTGAAGCTTCATTAAAAATATTTGATTACAAATAAACAAATGAGACCTAATTAAACTTGAAAGTTTTTACACAGCAAGTGAAAGTCACTCGGTTGAGTCAAACTCTTTGTGACCCCATGGACTATGCAGTCCATAGAACTCTCCAGGCCAGAATACTGGAGTGGGTAGCCATTCCCTTCTCCAGGGGATCTTTCCAATCCAGGGATTGAACTCAGGTCTCCCGCATTGCAGGCGGATTCTTTATCAGCTGAGCCACCAGGAAAGCCCTTACACAGCAAAGGAAACCATAAACAAAATGAAAAAACCTGCAGAATGAAAGAAAATATTTGCAAATGATGCAGCTGACAGGGGCTTCTTTCGTAAACATACAAACAGTTCATACAACTCAGTCTAAAAGCAACCCAATCAAAAATTGGGCAGAAGACCTAAATAGACATTTCTCCAAAGACATATAGATGACCAACAGGCATATGAAAAGATGCTCTACTTGCTCATCATTAGAGAAATGCAAATTAAAGCCACAATAAGGTATCTACTATATGATCCAGCAATCCCACCCCTGGGCATATATCTGGAAAAGACGAAAACTCTAATTTGAAAAAAATACACATATCCTAATGTTCATAGCAGCACTGTTTGCAATAGCCAATACATGAAAACAACCCAAGTGTCCATCAGTGGACAACTGGTTTAATATTATGTAGTATGTACACCGGAGAAGGCAATGGCGCCCCACTCCAGTACTCTTGCCTGGAAAATCCCATGGATGGAGGAGCCTGGTAGGCTGTAGTCCATGGGGTCGCGAAGAGTGGGACACAATTGAGCGACTTCACTTTTACTTTTCACTTTCGTGCATTGGAGAAGGACATGGCAACCCACTCGTGTTCTTGCCTGGAGAATTCCAGGGATGGCGGAGTCTGGTGGGCTGCTGTCTCTGGGGTCGCAGAGAGCTGGACATGACTGAAGTGACTTAGCAGCAGCAGCAGTATGTACACACACACACACACACACACACATGCACAATGGAGTATTACTCAGCCATAAAAAAGAATGGAAAATGCCATTTGAAGCAACATGGATGGACACAGAGAATATCATATTGCGTGAAGTAAGACAGATATCATATGATATCACTTATGTATGTGTAATCTAAAAAATAATACAAATGAACCTATATACAAAACAGAAACAAACTCACAGACAGAAAACATGATTGCAAAAGGGAAAAGGGAGGAGAAAGGAATAAATTAGGAGTTTGGGATTAACAGATACAAACTACTATACATAAAATAGCCAAGAAACAAGGATCTACTATATAGCACAGGGAACTATATTCAATATCTTATAATAACAGAAAATTATCAAATATATAACCAAATCACTTTGCTGTATATCTGAAACTAACACAGCATTATAAGTTAACTCTACTTCAATTAAAATATCTGATTACCATCCCCTAAACCCAAATTTGCAATGAGTTTTGAAACCTTAATAAAGATGGTTAACAACATCACTGGCCTCATGATGGTCAAGACTTGGTCCCCAAAGGCCATGATGGTTCTTGAGGATACTATTTTCTGTCTTGAGAAGCTCTAGTTCTGTTTCCTGGCCATCTGTGAGAGGGGCATGGACACTCCACTTATATGCTTCTTGGATGAGTAATTCCAATTCACCTGTTACAAAATGTGATGCACTCCCCAGACGTGCACTGAGAGTGGAGCCACATGCAAACACCAGTAGAGAAATGACTCCCAACACGCATCCTCAGAAGTGGCCTCTAAAATTCAGAGGGCTGAGCAAAGAGCCACAAGAAGCCCAGTTATGAGTGTGCAGTGTCAGCTGACTGTCCTGAATCTAAAGATTTGCTCAATCTGAAAAACTGCCAGAGATGTTGATTCTTAATTAGCAACACATATCTCTTGAAAACTGAATAGCAAAGAGGTTCTAATTGCATGTTCTAATTGCATGTCTTTAGTTTGTCACATACAAACTGTTTGGAAGTCCCAAGTTCCAAAACATTATGAAAAAAATCTTCCAAGAATGGATAGCAAGAGATAATTGGAGTATGAGCAAATTGGGGGTTTTTTATTAGATTTTTTTTTTAGCTCTATAGGTTAGAATAAATACAGCTTTAAACAACAATCTATGGCATGGTAATTGATTTGTCCCTGATGTTCTCATGAAGTTAGCAGGAATTTTGCCCACAGAAGAACCATCAGAAAGAGCTCTTTGCTAGGCCCAAAAAAATACTACCTAGTTTCTATTTGATGGGAAAATTAAGTTCATATTGTATGTAATGGTAATCCATGATGCTCTCATTATGTAGCATGCAAATATTACTCCTTCGAGTATTTTCAAATAAAAACAAATGTAACTCAGCTTTTAAACATGGGCAATTACGAAACTTGGGTTTATTAGACTAGCAAGTAGAATAAAATTCCTAACCTTAAAAATGAGGGAAATATTGTATTTTTGTTTACTATACATCTCAGTAGCCAAAGAGGCCAAAAAAAAAAAAAAATCATTTTTACTGAAGCATTTCTATCTGTGAGGAGCTACTTCACACACACACAAACCCTAATACATAAATGTGTGCAGCAGTTTCTTCCAGGAGGGCGAAGCATATGATAGCCATGATAAAGCATTGCTATACCCAGAAATATGGCTCTGACATAGTGATATGTGACTATTCAGTGAGGAGAGTGTTCAGGATAACCCAATTTGAGAAGGCTGTGTTACAAGATCAGATTCTATTTTTAGGCTGGATTTTTCTAGACAGATGTTGAAAACCCATAAGGAGAATTTTAAAAGTATTATTACTGGTAAGTTATTGCACCCTTAACGTGGTCCGCACTGTGGCAACAGAAGCTTCAGGAAAACATCTTTTCTTTCTGTCTCTTTCTCTCTTTAAACTTTATTTATAGCCTTGCAAAAGACTAGCATTCACATAACCCGCCTTTGCAGGCGTGCCAGAAGATTAATGATATCGCAGTGTTCTTGAGAACAAAAATGTGTCTACCACTGTGTTGAATAATCTCTCCTTTCACACATTAAAAGTGAGATGAGGCCTACTTTAGAAAGCAAGGACAATGTGTCACAAAGAGTTGGCTTAAAGACATACCCGTATTGCTATCCTGAATCACAAATTGTTTTCATGCATGTTATCTTGAGAATAAGAAAGCTTTTATCACCACTTTTTAAAAATTTACATAAAGCCTCAAAATCTGACTTATTCCAGCATCTTTTTTTTTTTTACAATCTGTTGCTTCTAAGAATTGAGAATTTAGAGAAAGTTGTATACTGTGACCTCTTTTACCTCTACTCTCCTTAAATTTGGCTAGGACTGAAAGCTATTTCAAGATTTAAATATTATAGATGCAGTCACTTATGTTAAAGCTACCTTTGCCTAATTTATAGTAATAATAATAATAAGCTAAATTTTATTGGAAACTTTCCTTATGCCATGCCATTTTAAGTGTTTAACATGAATTATCTCATTTAATCCTCGTGACAATCCTAAGATAGTTGCTGCTATTACCCTTTGATGGAGGAGAGAATTTAATGTCTAGGGAGACAGATGACTCACCCTGAGTTACCCCTCCAATAAGCAACAGAACTACATCTCAAATCCAGGTCTTCAAAGTCACACTCTTAACCACCATGACATACTGCCTCTTGGGCTATATTTAATACAATCCCTTATTCAGCTAGGTAATACTTATAGATTATGTATAACTTCCAGGAATTTCATCACCATATTTATGTACATGCCATATCCCAGTCACTGCCACTGACTTTTGGAACTATAAAAGTGAGTAAAACACAGTTCTTGCTCTCAAAATGTACTATGCAATTAAGCAAACTTAAGACTTTATTGGAGAAGGCAAGTAGTACCCCACTCCAGTACTCTCGCCTGGAAAATCCCATGGACGGAGGAGCCTGGAAGGCTGCAGTCCATGGAGTCGCTGAGGGTCGGACACGACTGAGCGACTTCACTTTCACTTTTCACTTTCATGCATTGGAGAAGGAAATGGCAACCCTCTCCAGTTTTCTTGCCTGGAGAATCCCAGGGCCGGCAGAGCCTGGTGGGCTGCTGTCTATGGGGTCACACAGAGTCGGACACGACTGAAGTGACTTAGCAGCAGCAGCAGCAGCAGCAGCAGCTACTCAGTTTTCTAGATTCACAAGACATCTTATAAAACACTAAAACTCACACCTCACACTGAACAGAATTCATACAACTACATGCGAGTTGAGGTATGCTTGCTTGTGGTTATTTTATAGGCATTTTACTATTCATTAATATGATGTATTTTATTATAACTTATAGCCAGTATGTCTTTCTCAGAGTTTTGGATATTTTTGCCCAAGTTCTATACCAATAATGCCTAAAATTACTTTGGCCTTGATGGGGAACACAGAAAGGCAATCTAGGAAAGTAACACAACGTGGTAATAATAGAGAGATGTGCAAAGTGTTATGGGAACCAAAGGTTACTGCTTCACAGAACAAAAGAAATTTGAGGAAAATCTTGAAATATAAACATGATCTCACCAAGTAACAAAAACAACCATTTACAAAGCTATTGAGCTATGTGATGTCCAAAAAATGTCAAGTAATATTGTGTGACTTAAGAAGCATATTTTGGCAGCATGACAAGAACATAGGGATAGAAACTAAATACAATTCAATGTCTTTTCATTGTACATGTTTCCCCTTATCTGAAGGAAATTTTGATATGTACTATATTCTTTCTTTACTATACTGAACAGCTTGGTTTTTTCTAAAGCATAATTCAAATAGTAATTAATAGTCTTTTTCAGACATCTTTATTGCAATTTTCCTAAAGGAACTAACTATACAGTTTAATTCCGAATATTAAAACAAGTATTTATCAATTATTTAGGATTATACTATATGCATTCACATATAAACATAGTATTTATAGTTTATATGACATATATAGTACAAATATCATTATATAATGTACACATGAGGCCTCCCAGGTAGCTCAGATCATAAGAATCTGTCTGTAATGCAAGAGACCTCAGTTCAAATCCTGGGTTGGGAAGATCCCCTGGAGAAAGAAATGGCTACCCACTCCAGTATTCTTGCCCTGAGAATCCCATGGACAGAGGAGCCTCGTGGGCTATGGCCCATGGGATCACAGAGTCTGACACAACTGAGCAAGTAACTCTTTCACTTTTTTTCAATGTACACATAGTATGTAAAGCATAAATATAATATAGACAAAAATATAACTACAGAGTATATTTTTGTGTATGTATATACATATTATAAATTAAATATTAGACTGGTGCAAAAGTAACTGCGGCTTTTGCACTGTTGAACTTTGTCATTAGATATTAGAATACATTCCTAAATAAATGTGGTTATGTTGTACATCATTTTAACGCACATTTCTTAGTTTATGGTTTCTTTGCTAATGACATTACTTGCTGTATATTTTATATGTATTTTACACTAGGGACATGATATTAAACAAAAAGCAAATTTGAGCAATTTTCCCATTCAAGTTCAAAAGCAGAAGAGACAATTCGCAACATCGGCAATGCATTTGGCCTAGGTACTGCTAACAAACATACACTGCAGTGGTGGTTCAAGAAGTTTCGCAAAGAGGACAGGAGCCTTGAAGTTGAGGAACGTAGTGGCTGGCCATTGGAAGTTCAGTTCAGTTCAGTCGCTCAGTCGTGTCTGACTCTTTGTGACCCTATGAATCACAGCATGCCAGGCCTCCCTGTCCATCACCAACTCCTGGATGGAGTTCACTCAGATTCACATCCATCAAGTCAGCGATGCCATCCAGCCATCTCATCCTCTGTCGTCCCCTTCTCCTCCTGCACCCAATCCCTCCCAGCATCAGAGTCTTTTCCAATGAGTCAACTCTTCTCATGAGGTGGCCAAAGTACTGGAGTTTCAGCTTTAGCATCATTCCTTCCAAAGAAATCCCAGGGTTGATCTCCTTCAGAATGGACTGGTTGGATCTCCTTGCAGTCCAAGGGACTCTCAAGAGTCTTCTCCAACACCACAGTTCAAAAGCATCAATTCTTCAGCGCTCAGCCTTCTTCACAGTCCAACTCTCACATCCATACCTGACCACAGGAAAAACCATAGCCTTGACTAGACGGACTACCAATTGAAAGGACCATCAAACATGATCCTCTTATAAATACATGAAGTGAAGTCGCTCAGTTATGTCCGACTCTTTGCAACCTCATGGACTGTAGCCCACCAGCTTCCTCCTTCCATGGGATTCTCCAGGCAAGAATATTGGAGTGGGTTGCCATTTCCTTCTCCAGGAGATCTTGCTGACCCAAGGATCGAACCCTGGTCTCCTGCATTGCAGGCAGACGCTTTAACCTCTGAGCCATCAGGGAAGCCCTATAAATACATAAGAAGTTGCCAAATAACCCAACATCAATCATCCTAGAGTTATTCAGCATTTGAAGCAAATTAGAAAGATGAAAAAACTCAGTGAGTGCCCCATGAGCGGACTACAAATAAAAAAATATCATCATTTTGAAGTGTTGTGTTCTTATTCTATGCAACAACGGTGAACCATTTCTCAATCAGATAGTGATGTGCAATGAAAAATGGATTCTATATGGACAATCAGGTTAATGGTTGGACCAAGAAGACGATCCAAAGCACTTCCCAAAGCCAAATCTGCACCAAAATAAGGTCATGGTCACTGTTTGGTGTTCTGCTGCTGGTCTGATCCAGTACAGTTTTCCAAATCCCAGTGAAACCATTACACCTGAGAAGTATGCAAAGCAAATTGACGATATATACCGAAAACTGCAAGGCCTCAGGCCAGCACTGGTCAACATAAAGGGTCCAAATCTTCTATATGACAACATCCAACCACACGTCACAACACTTCACAAGTTAAACAAATTGACCTACAAAGTTTTGCCTCATTTGCCATATTCACCTGACCTCTTGCCAACTGACTACCATTTTTTCAAGCAGCTTGACAACTTTATGCAGAGAAAATGCTTCCATAACCAGCAGGAGGTAGAAATGCTTTCCAAGGGTTCCTCGAGTCCTGAATCACAATTTTTTACACTATAGGAATAAACAAGCTTACTTTTCTTTGGTAAAAATGTGCTGATTATAATGGTTTCTCTTTTGATTAATAAAGATGTGTTTGAACCTAGTTATAGAGTGACTTCACTTTCACTTTTCACTTTCATGCACTGGAGAAGGAAATGGCAACCCACTCCAGTGTTCTTGCCTGGAGAATCCCAGGGACGGGGGGCCCTGGTGGGCTTCCGTCTATTGGGTCGCACAGAGTCAGACACGACTGAAGTGACGCAGCAGCAGCAGCAGCAGAGACAGAGAGGGGAAAAAAATGGAAACAGTGATAGACTATTTTGGGGGGCTCCAAAATCCCTGCAGATGGTGACTGCAGCCAAGAATTAAAAGACACTTGGCCCTTTGAAAAATGCTATGACAAACCTAGACAGCATATTAAAAAGAAGAGATATCATTTTGCCGACAAAAAGTCCATATAGACAAAGCTATGGTTTTTCCCGCAGTCATGTATAGATGTGAAAGCTGAACTATAAAGAAGGCTGAACACTGAAGATACTGACACTCGTGAACTGGAGTGCTGGAGAAGACTCTTGAGAGTTCTTTGGACTGCAAGGAGATCAAACCAGTCAATCCTAAATATTCATTGGAAGGACTGATGCTGAAGCTCCAATACTTTGGCCACCTGATGCAAAGAGCCAACTCACTGGAAAAGACCCTGATGCTGGGAAAGATTAAGGGCATAAGAAGATGGGGTGGGGGACAGAGGATGAGATGAGTGGATGGCATCAACAACTCAATGGACATCAGTTTGAGCAAACTCCAGGAGACAGTGAAGGACAGGAGGCCTGGTGTGCTGCAGTCCATTGGGTTGCAAAGAGCTGGACATGACTGAGCGACTGAACAACAGTGATCTAAAATTCATTGTCTGAAACTGCAATTATGTTTGAACCTATTATACACACACACACATATATTTATTAAACAAACAAATCAAGGATTATATATATATACACATATACACACAAATATATAATACTTTATGTCCATAACTTTAAAATGACTTCTTAAGTTGCAGAAAATGTCCACCAGAAGAAACGCTCAAATTCTGTATTTCCCACTTAGAAATTTAGACCAAAAAACTGACCCAAAAAATGCTTTTAAGATTAACTAGAAAGCTTTGAAGGTAAAACAATCTGTAAAAGTAGGGAGGAAATCTACCCTGTAACTGTTTTTTTTTTTTTAAAGTAGTTCTTTCCAAACTATTCAACATATTAAAAATAATGGTCTCCAATAGCTAGGCAGAGGAGTCTCTGAATAAAGTATCTTTTAAAATGCTCAAGTGAAGATGCTGTAATGAAAACAGAATCTAACTGAAATGATAACCAACCAAACAGAACAATGGTATATCACTAGTTCAGAGCTATGCCATCTGAGAAGTCTTGCTCTAAATGGAAATGAAATATTCGTTTGGCCAAAAAGTTCATTCATAATATTTCATGGAAAAACATGAATAAACTTTTTGGCCAACCCAATATTATGGAATTGGGAGTTTATCATATAAATAAGTTTTCTTTGTAAAGAAAGCAGTAGAATAAAAGGGTGAACATGTATTTTTAAATATAGGCTGAAAAAATTTTAGGCCATAAAGTACCAAAAAATTAATATGAAAAAAGCATACAGAACTGGAAAAAAAAAACTCTCCTTTTCAAATTATAATGTTGTGATGCCTTTAAAACTATGCTTATTAAAATAAATAAACTGAATAAAATACAACATGCATAACTGTGGACAGACAAGACTTGGTTGCTTCCCAATGCCTAGGTATTTGTGCTGAGAATAACACCAGGATTAAGTTATGTTGTTCTATCATTAAATGGTACATTATCGCAAGGCAACATAACTCAATACTTTTTTTTTTTTTTTTTACTTTATTTTACTTTACAGTACTGTATTGGATTTGGCATACATTGACATGAATCCGCCACGGGTGTACATGAACTCCCAAACATGAACCCCCCTCCCACCTCCCACCCCACATCATCCCTCTGGATCATCCCCATGCACCAGCCCCAAGCATCCTGCATCCTGCATCAAACATAGACTCAATGCTTTAAAATCTTATTCCTGGTAGAGTAGTACCCTCAGTTTAGTTGTACTGATGTTTTAATAAAATTCTGTATTTTCTTTTATTTAAAAAAGAAAAGCAAATCATGAGCTTTGACCCATTTCTCAGTTATTCTTGCTTGAAAGTCATAGCCTAATATGTATGCACTTATACATTTTTATCCTATACATTTGAAATGACTAACATTAAGCTAGATGCCAGGAATATGACCTTGAAAAACATAGACATGAACTTTCCTCCGTCGGAAGGTAAGTGTAATAAGGACAAACACGCAAATGGACAATTGCAAAGCAACATAATACATCCTATGAAGGAAAAACTAAAGGGGTCATGAGAAATGTCAAGAGAAATGACTTGGAGGAATCAATGCCTAGGAAGGCTTCCTGGAGGAAGTGAAGTCTCAGCTAACACCTACAGAATGACTGTCAACTGAAGGAGAAAAGGGTGAAGAAATCAGAGGAGTTTTTTAGGCAGAGGAAATAAGTGTCTGCAAAATGCCAGAGATAGGAAAGCAGGGATTCTGTGCAGGTGGGGAAATTGAAGAGTTAAGCAAAGATCAGTTCACATAGGACTTTACAATTTGCATTAAGACGACTGAATATTTTTAAGCTAGGGAAGAACATAAGTATACCTGCTTTGTGAAACAGTCTTTCATCTTCTCTATAGAGAACTAAAGACTAGAGGTGGGGAGACCCACTATGAAACTGTTGTAATAGGTCAGGCCAGAAGTGAATGAGAGTAGGTACAGTCAAGATAAAATGAGATTAGTGAAAATGAAAGTTGCTCAGTAGTGTCTGACTCTTTGCAACCCCATAGACTATACCGTCCATGGAATTCTCCAGGCTAGAACACTGAAGTGGGTAGCCTTCCCCTTCTCCAGGGGATTTCCCCAACCCAGGGATCGAAACCCAGGGATCGA